>JARQOC010000011.1:152819804-152866540 GCA_033576535.1 Allobates femoralis | reverse complement strand
GACTGGGGTTTGAATCCCACCCCTGTCATGTGGAATAAATTAAATTAATATATACCATATAACTTGGGCAAGACTCCTGCCACTATAATGCTAACCTTTTGGTGGCTGTTATAGTGTAGTGGTTAGCCACCAATATATATTAATAGAAAACTCTCAAAGAACTTAGTGGAGCAACAGTAGAAAAAACATCAGGTTGTTTTTATCGAGACTATTTAATTGGATCTTTCTTTATACTGCTTCATGTAAGGGTACCATAATTTAGGGACAGGTCTTCTCTTCTATAGCCCATATGGCTCACCCACAAATAAACTGTACTGATTTCCTAATAGCAGTGAACATGGTATACAGTGCTGATTAACAGGCGGGTTTATACATGCAGATAGATACAAGCCCATCAAATGAGGATACTTCCTTCAAGAATCCACATTTATTCACTAAATTCTTTCTTAGAAGTTATTAGGCAAATGGCAATGGCCAAAGCAGATTTATCCTACTGTTAAATATGGGGGCGGCATTGTATATGGATAAATCTACTTAAATTACACATTGTTCGCTATACTCTGAGTGATGATGCATGTGGACAAAATGGTGATGTGTGTGATGACTGTGGCACATTCAACAAAATTATCTATTATATAATTGCCTAGAGTTCTATTTCCGGACAAAAGCCAACTTCCGTGGCTTTGTCCGGAGATAAATGTCCGGAGATAAGTGACGTCACCAGCGTCACATAGACCCGCTTAGGGTGGACCAAGATGGCGGCCCTAAGTGGAGCGGACCTCAGGAAGGTCCGCTGCGCTTAGGGCCGAGGTCCGGCGGACATTTATCTCCGGAGCGGCCGCAAGGTAGCCGGAAGCCGACCTTGCCTCCCGGCTACCTCGCGCCATACAGCGCGCCGCTATTCTGATTGGTCGCCGCGTTCAGCGCGCCGACCAATCAGAATAGTGGCGCGCTGTATGGTGCCATACTTCAAATGTAGTCAGTGTATTTGAAGTATGGCGCCATACAGCGCGCCGCTATTCTGACTGGTCAGCGCGCTGAACGCGGCGACCAATCAGAATAGGCGCGCTGTATGGCGCCATACTTCAAATACACTGTACTCAGTGTATTTCAAATATGGCGGCATAGCGCCTGCCGCTATTCTGATTGGTCGGCGCGCTGAAGGCGCCGACCAATCACAATAGCGGCGCGCGCAATGCCGCCATGTTTGAAATACACTGTAGTCAGTGTATTTGAAGTATGGCGCCATACAGCGCGCTGCTATACTGATTGGTCGCCGCGTTCATCGCGCCGACCAATCAGAATAGCGGCGTGCTGTATGGCGCCATACTTCAAATACACTGACTACAGTGTATTTCAAATATGGTGGCATTGCGCGCGCCGCTATTCTGATTGGTCACCGCGTTCAGCGCGCCGACCAATCAGAATAGCGGCGCGCTGTATAGCGCCATACTTCAAATACACTGTACTCAGTGTATTTCGAATATGGCGGCATAGCGCCCGCCGCTATTCTGATTGGTCGGCGCGCTGAAGGTGCCCGGCTCCCGGCTACCTCCCGCCTGCTCCGTGCCCCGATATTCTGATTGGTTGCTGGCGGCGACCAATCAGCATAGTGCCGCGCCGAACAGCGCCATCTTTAAGATCTATCTTTTGACTTCAGACTTTAAACCTGGCGCCGTGTCTCGCGGCGCGCTTCTGATTGGTCGGCGCCTGCTGCGAGCGACCAATCAGAATCGCGCCGCACTGCGACACACTCCGACACATTTTAAGGCATGCATTTTGAATTTTTACCTCAGACACAGTTTCTACTGCGTGGAGGTGGTCCCAGTGACGTCGCACTTAAAGCTCCTGCCTAATTTGTCAAAAAAGAGCTAAGACTATTTACCTACACTATATATCTTTCGTTGTGAAGTGGTTCAGTGACATTTTCACACCAATATTGAACTTCTGTTTGGTGTTTTCTCTATATATACTGCCTATTGTTCACTGACTGTTATACTGAGAGACTGCCGTTTATAAACCTCTTCTGTGCCAACTCTGCACACTGGGTATATTGCTCTATTATTTGCCACATAAGGACATTGTCCATTATTGCCCAGCAATTTCTCTGCAATATAAACTGCCTATTATTAATATCTGCATTCCTGGAAAGAACTATTGCCTATTATTAACTGGCTATTTTCCTACTACCTGACACTGCGTCTTATTAACCTGTTGTTTGCCACTACCACGCTTAAAGCTCTTTAGCTTTGCCAACATGATCTCTAATAGCAAGTATACTAATGACACACAGCCAAAAGCTGCTGATGCCGCACGTAAGATCAGGTGTGATAGAAAGTATACTAATGACGCAGAGCGAAAAGTCGCCGATGCCGCACGTAAGCGCAAACAGCATGCTAACAAGAGTACTGAGGACAGATGCAAGACCCTGGACACTGTTATGTATACTAATGACACACAGCTAAAAGCTGCTGATGCCGCACGTAAGATCAGGTGTGATAGAAAGTATATTAATGACGCAGAGCTAAAAGCCGCCGATGCCGCACGTAAGGCCACACAGCGTGCTAACGAGACTACAGAGGACAGATGCAAGCGCCTGAACACTGTTAATGCTGCTTTCATTAAACACGTCACTAATGAGTCTTTTGAGGAAAAAACTAATCGATTAACTAATAAAGCTGCTGCTGCACACCATCAACGTTGCAAACATAATATTTCCACGTCCTCAGTCATAGATTCTGCCCACAATACAGCTTCTATGTCTCCATTCATTGAAAGTGCGCTGCCTGAACCTCCTGCAACCGTTGGTAAATCTGCACGTAAGTGCAAACACTGTCCTACCGACACTCCAAATGATAAACGCCGTCGCCTGCACACCGTTAAGTCTGCTTATAAGCCATGCTTCACACCTGACGACCAACATGCTCATAAGTATTTTTACCGCGAAATTCCTGAATGGTATGTTTGGCAACAAGGATCTTGGGAAAAAAGAAAACGATCATGTAGCTCTATTATTGGCAGAATGTATACTGTAAGTCTCAAAGACCAGGAAAGCTACTATTTACGGTTGTTGTTATTGCATGTGAAAGGTGCAACCAGTTTTGAGAGTCTTAAAACTGTCAATGGAGTCATACATCTAACCTTCAAAGAAGCAGCATTAGCACTTGGATGACTATTCGATGATAGTGTCTGGAGAAACACCTTACTTGATGCCTGTATTCTTAATATGCCTGCACAGCTTCGCGAACTCTTTGCCTATATCTGTATATTTGGCCCTCCAGCTAATCCTCTTGAGTTGTAGGCTGAATTTAAAGAACACTTTGTACAAGACTACTGCCGTGCATACCACTCCAACATTGAAGACTGTATAAATTGTGAAGGATATGCTATGACAGATGTCCAAGATGTTCTAAAAGTTCACGGGAAAAGTTATACTGATTTCAATTTACCACACCCAGCTAAGAAACCACAACTGCTCCCGCAGTATGATAAGGATTATGAGCTAAGAATAGCTGCTGAGATGAAAGCTACTCTCAATGAGGAACAACTTTTGGCCTATGATACCATTAATCAGGCTTTAGAAGACAATAATGTATTCCGAGGCGTGGCCTGCAGCCCCATGAGGACGTGATCTCCAGGAGCTCTGGTGCCCCCATAAGAAAAGCGACGGATTTAGTGTCTTTAAGGACACTAAAAACCAAAAAAGCTTAAGGACCCTTAGAGACCCTCATCCAGATCATAAGGGGTGACTCACAGAATCTTTTCCCTACCTAACGACCCCACAGCAGAACATCAGCCTACCTCGCCATCTAGCCATTACAGGCCAGCGCCATCTTGGAAGCGAGGAGACAAGGAGAGGAGCGGACCGCGCGTGCAGAGGACCTAGGAAGACTGCCAGGAGACCGGGAGCCACCCGACAGTACCTCAAGTTGGAGAAGGGACACCGGAGCTGAAGCGCGAACTGACACAGACACTGACCGGGAGAGAAGGGCACTTACATACCTGTGCCAGCCGCGGAGGAAGGGGTGGACGGACCCCAGGAGAACACTCGACTACAAGGAGGTCTCCGGTGAGTGAACCGCGCGCTCCCCGCACTAACTACGTCTCCGGTGCCTCAGACAAATAAGCACTACTTTAAGTGCGGCGCCCGGCGGAAGGATATCCGCACAGAAAGAAGGTCGCGCTAGTAAGCCACGCCCCCGCCTTCGGTCCACACGCAGGCAGCTCAAGCTGTCAGCTTATACTGCAGTGAGAACAAATCACTGCTAAGTTAAAGAAACAGCACTACTATAAGCAAATTCTCAGGGAAGACCAGCAACTTACCCAATTAAACTAATCAGACTATAATTGCAGTCCAGATAAAGAACAAAAGATTCATCTAAGAAGTACTAATAATTAAATTACTACTTAAGGAGAATATACATAAAGAACTAACTAATAAGTAGAAATTTGGATCTCAGTATATTTCAACCCTATAGAAATAGGGCACAACATCCTCTAAGAGACACTTCTGCTAAACTCTAAATAAATTGCTCCAAGTTACTAATCAACATTAAATAGTAAGATTGGCTCCTAAACCCTCTTTGACAGAATACCATGTCAACAAAACCTAGAGGACTCTCAAATAACAATTTGACCGATCTAAAAATGGATTCCAACTCAAACACCAAAAATAAACCTCAAAGCCTTGTCTACAGCCCAAACAAAATTATTAAAAATAAAGACAAAACCCACCAAGAAGGGAAAAAACTGGAAAAGGAGGAGCATACAGAGGACTTAATGATCTTCGAACCCACGATCACAAGCACAAAAAGGAAAGAGATCAGCTCACCCCCTCAAAATAAAACCAAGCAAAAAGAGACTGAACTGAGTCAATCACAAATAAGGAGTCCAGCCAGACAGAGAATTAAGGTCTCTCAAGAAAATACAATACATGCAACCAATCCAGAAATAGGAAACCCACCAGACAGAGACTTCTTTCTGCAACTCTTCACATCTCTAAAGGAAGAGATTAAAGAACAGTTCTCTGAAGTAAAGTCTTCCATTAATGCAATAAATTCCAGAATGGATATAATTGAAAAAAAAGTAGAAGATCTTAAACTAGAAGTTAAAACCCAACATACGGAACTAACCAAAGCAAAAAACGACATTAAAATGCTCACAGACAGATTAATCGACAGGGAAGATCGCGATCGCAGATCCAATTTGAAGATAAGAGGAATCCCGGAATCGGTTAAACCCCACGACTTAATTTCCTACACCAAATCCCTTATAAGAAAACTATGCCCTTCCATACCAGATATTGAAACCTCCATTGAAAGGGCTCACAGACTCCCCAAGCCACAACGCCTACCTGATGAAATACCACGAGACGTCATAGTAAGATTCACATTCTACCAAACCAAAGAAAAAATCAACAATTATTCAAGAGAAAAGATCCATCTGCCATCTCCCTATGAGAATTTGAGAATATTCTCGGACATTTCAAAAGACACAATGCAAAGAAGAAGGTCTCTAAAACCCATTACAGAAATCCTACAAAAAAACCAGATAATGTACAGATGGGGAAGACCCTCCAATACTATCATGTTCTCATACAAACAGAAAAACATCACAATTGAAGATACCGAAACTGGACTAAAAACACTAAGAAACCTCCACATCAATGAATAATGCCCCCCAGCAAATGAGAGGTCCGAACACGAAGGCACCTAAGGCCGAAACACGAGCCTATTAAGGAAGTTCACAACTGTTCTTACTGATAACTTCCTGCTCAAACTTACATTTATTAGACTTAGTACTAGTTTGTGTACTTACTCCCCTATACTTTCCCTAAACTTACCTTCCCTCTCTATTTCAACTAAAGTGTCTCACTTCACAATAGAGCAATTTTAATTGCAAGAATGTCTATCAAATTCATGACTGTAAATGCCAATGGGCTAAACTCTCCACAAAAGCGTTTCCACCTGTGGAAAGAATTAACCACAAACCATGTGGATGTAGCTGGAGTGCAAGAAACAAGATTCGCAGTAGAAAAACAACCAAAATTCAGTAACAAAAAGTATCCACACATATTTCTTTCGTCAAATGTAAAGAAAAGAGCTGGAGTCGCAATCATAATTAACAACTCATTAAAATTCGAGGAGATCAAAACCATCAAAGATAATGAAGGCAGATTTATAATAATTACCTGTAAACTAAATGACGTGATTTACACACTAGCTAACATCTACGCTCCCAACAAAGGACAAACGACCTTCATAAAACGATTCTTCAAAACAGTTCAGGAAATTCAAAAAGGCACACTACTAATATTTGGAGACTTTAATGCAATACCCAATCCTGTCCTAGACACATCCAATAAATCCAGAAATACCAATACACAAATAGACGGACTTATCAGAGACGAAGAACTTTATGACGTATTTAGATGTCTACACTCATCCTCAATTGAGTTCACTCACTATTCAAATGTTCATAGATCTTTTTCAAGAATCGACCTGGTTTTGACAAACATACATTCCCTTCATAAAATCAAATCAATCACTATCCTACAAAAAACTTGGTCAGACCACTCACCCATAACTTTCAAAACTTCTAACAATCATCCCTTTAATAATAACTCACCATGGAGAGCTAATTCATACTTATTCTCACACCCCAAATATAAAATAAAAATACAAGAAGAATTACGAAACTACTTCAAAGTCAACGACACTAAAGATGTATCCATCGCAACTTTGTGGACAGCACATAAAGCTGTAATTAGAGGAATCCTAATTCAACTGAACGCACAACATAAGAAATCACTTCAAAGCCAGACAAAAAAAATCAACCAAGAAATCAAGCTACTAGAGGAGGATATCATCACAAACCCTTCAGATGCAAACCATCAAAACTTGCTGAAACTGAGAATTGAACTCAAAACTTTATTAACTCATGAATTTGACAAAATTGTAAGACTTTCCAAATCAAAATTTTACTCAAACATTAACAAACCAACCAAAACTTTCGCAAATCTCATTAAAATTCACAGAACCAAAACTAACATACACCAAATTAAAAACAAACTTGGCCAAATTGAAAAAAACCCACCGGAGATATCAAAAACGTTTGCGGAATTTTATCGGAATCTATACAACCTAAAAGATGACATTTCAGAACCAAAACCTTCAAAATCTAATATTAAAAAATTCCTAGACGAAATTACTCTCCCATCTTTAACTAAGGAAGAACTAACTAAGCTCAATGAGCATTATACTGAAAAAGAAATTTCACAAACCATACTTTCATTAAGCAAATGCAAATCGCCAGGACCAGATGGAATACAAAATGAATACTACCTAAATAATGAAACTATTCTCACTCCCTACTTAACGAAACTAATAAATTCCCTAACTGATAAGGATCTTAAGCTACCCCAAGAAATGCTACAAGCAATTATCTCAGTCATCCCAAAAAATAAAGGAGACAAAGATCTAGTATCCAATTTCAGACCCATATCTCTACTAAACACTGATTTAAAAATAATTACCAAAACAATTAACTCAAGAATTCAGCGTATACTACCAAACCTAATAAACAATGACCAAGTAGGTTTTACTCTAAACAGAAACTCAACTGATGCAACTAGACGAATTCTGAACTTAATATCACACTCAGAAATAACGAATAACCAATTAGTGTTGGTCTCTGTCGATGCCGAAAAGGCATTCGACAGAGTCCAATGGGACTACCTTTTTGAAGTTCTCCAAAAATTTGGATTTCAAGGAAATATTTTAAACACTATTAAATCTCTTTATATTAACCCATCAGCTAGAATCCTCACAAACAACCACCTCTCCGACCCAATCCCTCTGACGAACGGAACAAGACAGGGATGCCCTCTTTCCCCTTCACTATTCAACCTATTTATTGAACCATTAGCACAGAAGATTAGGACGAACCCAAACATAACGGGCTTAAACATAAATCAAATTGATTATAAAATATGCTTATTTGCAGATGATATTATTCTGACCCTCACCAATCCAATTTCCTCCATCCCCAATCTCTTATCTACTATTCAAGATTTTGCGAATATTTCTTCTTATAAAATTAATATTGAAAAAACCCAGGTCTTAAATTTTAATCTAAATGAAATAACAACGAAAGCTCTACAACAAAATACGCCATTTAATTGGAAAGCCGAAAACTTAAATTACTTAGGTATAACAATTACAACATCAATTAATAACACCTACGAAACTAACCTTCAATCGCTCTACAAGAAAATACAAAATGACATCATAAATTTTTCCAAAACTGAACTTTCACTGATAGGAAAAATCGAAGCATATAAGTTATTCGTCCTTCCCAAAATACTCTATGTATTTAGATCAATCCCTCTACATCTTACGCAATCCTGGTGTAAAAAATTACAAACCCAACTTGCTAAATTTATATGGGGAGGGAAAAAACCAAGGATCTCTCTGCCCACAACACAAAAAAGCAGAAACAAAGGAGGTCTGGCAGTACCAAATATCTCAGCCTATTATCACTCTACAATGATTAAACTTAGCCAGAAATGGTGGGACGTCTCTAATAAACCAAAATGGGTAGATCTCGAAAAACCCAACAGGAAAATAGAAGATCTTAGATGGCATCTACTAACATATCTGTCTGGAAAAAACAAAAAGCTACCGAAAGAACCTATACTCAAAACAACAATTCGCGCATGGAGATCACTTGTCTCAGTTACTTCCAAATCCCAACCAAAGATCCCTCCGACATGGATTCCAATAGACGCTCTTTCAGCTTTCACAACAAACCTCAAAACTAAAACGTGGTCAGACAAAGGGATAAAAACCTTAGCAGACATTATGGACAACGAAAACCAACTACTACCTTTGTCACTACTTCAAATTAAATTCAAATTATCCAGCGAGGACCAACCAATCTGGAATAAATTAAAATTACTTCTTGGTAAACTCAATGACAAAATTCACCTACCACTTATCGTGACCCAACTATTCAGATTTGGACAAGCTAAAATTTTTTGGACTCTAAGAAACATATATTCTGAATTCAACCAAGACTCAAAAATTACAGAACTACCAAATATGGAAACCTGGGCCAAAGAACTTCATACGCCAATAGAATTGGAATCCTGGGAAATGGCCTACAAAAATGTTCACAAAAGTATAACTAATGCATCACTTGTAGAAAACTTCTACAAAACTACCACAAGATGGTACTACACTCCAATTAAAATACACAAATTCGACACCAAACAATCCCCTATGTGTTGGAGGAACTGTGACAACTTAGGAACTTTAGAACATATACTATGGAGTTGCCCCTCACTTGAAGAATACTGGGGGAAAATTCAATTACTCATAAACGAAATATCCGAAGAAGAGATCTATTTGACACCGGAATTCACTCTACTTTTCATAGGCATAAACAAAGTTTGTACACAATCAAGAGCACTAGTTACTCATATAATTTTAACTGCCAAAACTCTAATAACACAAAAATGGAAGGAAACCACTCCACCTTCATTTAACTCCCTGATTAATACTATAGCGACACACAACGCTTATGAATGGACGCACGCAGCAAGAAATAATCTACTGAAGAAATATGCAAAAAAATGGACACCTTGGAACAAAGCATTTCCTACGAATAAAGACCATCTTGAAGTGGAACACGAACAGCTTTAAATACTGAATTGGAAACTCCCCCCCCCCCCATCTGTTGCCCTACTTCCCCCCCCCCCCCACTACTATCTCTTCCTTTGACTTTATTGTTGTTTATCAAAATTCTACTGTTAACTAAAGTTTACCAACTTAGATATTGAAAAACATAAATCCCTATTGAAAATGTTATTGTTAATCAATTACCAGTTGATGTTCATTTTATTAATTCAATAAAAATATTTGAACAAGAAGACAATAATGTAACACCCAAGTACTTTTTCCTTGACGGTCCTGGTGGTAGTGGAAAAACCTATATATATCATCTCCTCCTACATCTTCTAAGGGGACAAGGAAACATTGTATCACCTGCTGCCACTACAGGAATTGCGGCTAATTTACTACAAGGGGAACAAACAATACATTCTCTCTATGGCATTCCAAGACCTGTGACTGAAACATCTGTTTCCAGGATTAAAAATGATACCAATGCGGCTAAGCATTTGCAGAATACGAAACGTTTTATTATTGATGAGTGCACAATGCTATCTAAACATGCCTTGAATGTCATCGATAGACTTTTACGAGACATCATGACAACGAATGTGGCTAAGAAAGAGAAAACACCATTTGGAGGAAAAGTTATTGTTTTTGGAGGAGACTTTAGACAATGTCTTCCTGTTATTGCTCATGGATCAAGAACAGATATTGTAGAGAGCTGTATTAAATATTCACAAACATGGCAACTTTTTGCTCGACTGCTGCTTATCAACAACATGCGCTCCATTGATCCTGAATACAGCAGTTGGTTGCTTCGACTGGGAAATGGACAGCTGTCAAATGAAGATAACCTTGGAGACGATGTCTTTGAAATTCCTCCAGACATGGTGTGCACTGGCTGTTTAATCACTGATATTTTTGGAGATAAACTTTCTATTGATGTGAATGACTCCGAGAGCATAAATATTGCTGCTTCTCATGCTATTTTATGTCCAAAAAATGAAGATGTTGAGAAAGTCAATTCTAACGTCATAGATTGCTTGCCAGGTGACTATAGTGAATATATCAGTGATGATTCCATCGATCCTGATGAAGCTGATGACCTCGACCAATACCCAGTGGAATTTTTAAATTCACTAACACCAACTGGAATGCCTTCACATCGGCTAAAACTTAAAGTTGGCACCATTGTCATGTTATTATGAAACATCAACACCAAGAAAGGTCTCTGCAATGGTACTCGGCTGATTATCACTGCGTTACATGCCAATATCATACAAGCTAAAGTAATTTGTGGCTCAGCAGCAGGAAATGTGGTATTCATTCCACGAATTGATTTGTGTCCATCAGAGACTGGATTACCTTTCAAATTACGACGTAGACAATTTCCGATTAAGGCTGTGGTCACAGTTGACATGCGTTTTTTTAGTGCCTTTTAAAAAATGCATGCTTTTTTACATGCGTTTTTCATGTCTTCATGAGTATTTTAAGGTGTGTGATGGCTCCCTGCGTTTTTGGCTGCGTTTTGGAATCTGCACCCAAAAATAGTGCATGTACTATTTTTTGGTGCTTTTTGAAAAACGCATGCGTTTTTGAAGAAAACGCATGCGTTTTTATAACATGGGCCCCTATGGAAAACGCATGCAAAAACGCATGTACAATTAGTACCTTTTAGTGCCATTCAAAAACGCATGCGTTTCCCATAGGAGCCCATGTTAAAAAAACGCATGCGTTTTCTAAAACGCATGCGTTTTTTTAACATGGGCTCTTATGGGAAACGCATGCGTTTTTGAATGGCACTAATTGTACATGCGTTTTTGCATGCGTTTCTTATAAGACCCCATATTAAAAAACGCATGCGTTTTTGGAAAAGCTCCAAAAACGCATGGGACTGTCACACATGCTTTTTGGCTATTAGGGCATGCGTTTTTTTAACATGGGGGCCTATGGGTGCGTTTTTTACATGCGTTTTTGAAAACGCAGGTCTCCAAAAACGCATGTGAAAAATGCTACTGTGACCCCAGCCTAAGCCAGCATTTGCAATGACCATTAATAAATCCCAAGGGCAGACCCTCAATCGAGTTGGGATATATGTACCAGAACTAGCATTTGCCCATGGTCAACTCTATGTTGCATTTTCCAGAGTCAAACAGCGTTCCAATGTCAGGGTCAAAGTGGTCAATACACCACTTCAAGGACAATTACTGCCTGATAGTCCCAAAGTTTTTACACAAATTATTGTGTATAAAAATGTTTTAGTTTAAAATTTTTTTTTTTTTAGTTTAGTCATAGATATATTTAGTTTAGTGATAGATATATATATATATATATAAAAAAAAATTAGTTTAGTCATAGATATATAGGACAAAAAAAAAAATTAATTTAGCCATAGATATATAGATTTCAAGTACCGTATATACTCGTGTATAAGCCGAGTTTTTCAGCCCAAAATTTGGGCTGAAAAGTCCCCCCCTCGGCTTATACACGGGTCTATACGGTAGACCCGTGTGGTGGGGGCTGTGTGGTGGGGGCTGTGGAGGCTGGAGGAGGCGGGGGGGGGGGGGGGGCTGCTGTATGAGCGGCCCCGTCACGTGGGGCCGCTCATTATATATGCACTGCTCCCCCTGTCAATCAGCGCAGGGGGAAGCAGTGCATATGGCCCCCCCAAAAGCTGGCACTGTCCCCCCTTGTAAGGGCCCCCCCGGTGCTTATACATTACCCTCCCGGTGTTCTGATTGGCGCCGCTCCTCGGTGCTGCGTCGCCGTCTTCATCCTCCCGTCCGCGCTCGCTGCATCCATCCGGGTTCTCCGGCGGTCGCAGCGATATGACGTCATCGCGCGACCGCTGGAGAACCCGGATGCAGCCAGCGCGGGAGGATGAAGACGGCGACGCAACACCGAGGAGCGGCGCCGATCAGAACACCGGGAGGGTAATGTATAAGTAGCGGGAGGGGGAGGCCTTACAAGGGGGGACAGTGCCAGCTTTTGGGGGCTGTTGGTACCCCCAGGGGGCTGCTGGGTACCCCCTGGGGCTGTTGGTCCCCCCAGGGGGCTGTTGGTACCCCCAGGGGGCTGCTGGGTACCCCCTGGGGGCTGTTGGTCCCCCCAGGGGGCTGTTGGTACCCCCTGGGGGCTGTTGGTACCCCCAGGGGGCTGTTGGTACCCCCAGGGGGCTGTTGGTACCCCCAGGGGGCTGCTGGGTACCCCCTGGGGGCTGTTGGTACCCTCTGGGGGCTGTTGGTACCCCCAGGGGGCTGTTGGTACCCCCAGGGGGCTGCTGGGTACCCCCTGGGGGCTGTTGGTCCCCCCTGGGGGCTGTTGGTACCCCCAGGGGGCTGCTGGGTACCCCCTGGGGGCTGTTGGTACCCCCTGGGGGCTGTTGGTACCCCCAGGGGGCTGCTGGGTACCCCCAGGGGGCTGCTGGGTACCCCCTGGGGGATGTTGGTCCCCCCTGGGGGCTGTTGGTACCCCCAGGGGGCTGCTGGGTACCCCCTGGGGGCTGCTATATGTACCCCTGGGGGCCTGCTGTATACCACTGGGGCTGCTGTATACTACCACTGGGGCTGCTGGGGCTCCTGTATACTACCACTGGGGCTGCTGGGGCTCCTGTATACTACCACTGGGGCTGCTGGGCTCCTGTATACTACCACTGGGGCTGCTGTATACAACCACTGGGGCTGCTGGGGCTCCTGTATACTACCACTGGGCTGCTGGGGAATCTGTATACTACCACTGGGGCTGCTGGGGCTCCTGTATACTACCACTGGGGCTGCTGGGGAATCTGTATACTACCACTGGGGCTGCTGGGGAATCTGTATACTACCACTGGGGCTGCTGTATACTACCACTGGGGGGCCTGTATACCACACTGCTGGGGGCTGTATAACTGTGCTGGGGTCCACCCTCGGCTTATACACGAGTCAATAGGTTTTTCCAGATTTTTGGGGCAAAAGTAGGGGGGTCGGCTTATACACGGGTCGGCTTATACACGAGTATATACGGTACTTAATTAGAAAATAGCCACGTAACATATATGGTTTTTAGTTTTACATCTTAAATCCTTTATTTAGACAGTTCATAGTATATATATATGAACACACATTTAGTAAAAGATGATAGATGTGTATCATCCAAATTTATGGATTTGGTGATATGAACCACAATCTTAAGCTCCAGCACTATAGGTGCTGAGAAATTAGCATTTCTTTTTTCACTGGGAGAGGTTTTTGTGAACAGCTGAGAGACAGGATGGCTGTTCACACACATCTCCATCTCAAGGTGTGTTCTGTACATATAGATAAATAGTTTCATATACAGATAGAAAATTATAGATTTAGCTTTAACATCAGCATTTTTTGGCTATTTGTGGAAGTTTTGGTGGAAAAAAACACAATTTCTGCACTTGCTGCCTAAGGCCTCATCTACAGCACACTTGCCGTAAGCTGCATGCAATTTATATGGAATTTGTGGTTCACTTGCGGCAGGTGCCACATACGTGGTTACGGCAGTTTCGGCCGCAAAAACCGCACTGACCTGCGGTTTTGTAGCGGCTGCATTTCGTGCACCTGCCGAGGCCATGTGTGCCGCATTTACGGCAGGTTAACCGCAAGTTCCATATACATTGCATCAGAATTGCTGCAAGTGTGTCGCAAGTAAGCCCTTAGGTGTTAAGTGCGGAAATTGTATTTATTATATCCCCACATTCTACAAATAGCTGAAAAATGCTGCTCTAAAACAGCTTTTAGACTTCATAAATAGGAATTACCGTATATACTCGTGTATAAGCCGACCCGTGTATAAGCTGACCCCCCTACTTTTGCCCCCAAAACCTGGGAAAACCTATTGACTCGTGTATAAGCCGAGGGTGGACCCCAGCACAGGTATACAGCCCCCAGCAGTGTGGTATACAGCAGCCCCAGAGGTATATACAGCAGCCCCAGTGGTAGTATACAGCAGCAGCCCCAGTGGTATATACAGCAGCAGCCTCAGTGGTTAGTATACCGCAGCCCCAGAGGTATATACAGCCCCAGTGGTAGTATACAGCAGCCCCAGTGGTAGTATACAGCAGCCCCAGTGGTAGCATACAGCAGCCCCAGAGGTAGTATACAGCAGCCCCAGAGGTATATACAGCCCCAGAGGTATATACAGCAGCCCTAGTGGTGTATACAGCAGCCCCAGAAGTATATACAGCAGCCCTTAGGTAGTATACAGCAGCCCCAGTGGTGTATACAGCAGCAGCCCCAGGGGTGTATACAGCAGCAGCCCCAAAGCTGTATACAGCAGCAGCCCCAGGGCTGTATACAGCAGCAGCCCCAGGGCTGTATACAGCAGCAGCCCCAAAGCTGTATACAGCAGCAGCCCCAGGGCTGTATACAGCAGCAGCCCCAGGGCTGTATACAACAGCAGCCCCAGGGCTGTATACAGCAGCAGCCCCAAAGCTGTATACAGCAGCATCCCCAGGGCTGTATACAGCAGCAGCCCCAAAG
This sequence comes from Allobates femoralis, assembly GCA_033576535.1. Lineage (NCBI taxonomy): Eukaryota > Metazoa > Chordata > Amphibia > Anura > Aromobatidae > Allobates > Allobates femoralis. The sequence goes on along the minus strand of JARQOC010000011.1, from coordinate 152,851,377 downwards.
CTGTATACAGCAGCAGCCCCAGGGCTGTATACAGCAGCAGCCCCAGGGCTGTATACAGCAGCAGCCCCAAAGCTGTATACAGCAGCAGCCCCAGGGCTGTATACAGCAGCAGCCCCAGGGCTGTGTACAGCAGCAGACCCGGAGGTATACAGGCCCCCCATCAAGCTCCAGGGCCCCCCCCTTGCGCGGCAGCCTGTAAAGGAAAATCATACTTATCACTGTCCCGCGCTGTCCCGCTGCTGCCGACACACGATCCCGGGCTTCAATCAGCGGCTTCCGGCTTCCTGTGGTCGCGGGCAATGACGTCATTGCCCGCGACCACAGGAACACGGAAGACGCGGATTGAAGCCCGGGATCGTGTATCGGCAGCAGCGGGACAGCGCAGGACAGTGATAAGTATGATTTTCCTTTACAGGCTGCCGCGCAAGGGGGGGCCCTGGAGCTTGATGGGGGGCCTGTATACCTCCGGGTCTGCTGCTGACTCCTGGGGAATACAGTATATACTCGCATATAAGCCGAAGGGGGACTTTTCAGCCCAAATTTTGGGCTGAAAAACTCAGCTTATACGCGAGTATATACGGTAGTTAGAGTAGGGACCCATGAGACGTAGGGCCAGCTTGACATGGTTGCTGGGCAAACACAAACTAGCTGATACGCAGAATATCAATATTGATTTTTTAAATCAAGCCACTTACTGAGTATCAAGAATTAACCAGTCGGTATACCAAGAGCCCTACAATATAATAATTCAATTGTCCAAAAATAATATTCATCCTACAACTATACATAGTTCATGAATAGATATCATGGATTAATTGTATTATTCGTAATTTTTTAACAATAAACTATATATGGATTCTAGACTACCCGATTCTTTAGAATCGGGCCGCCATCTAGTAGTTTTATATAACACGGTGGGAAGTGATCACAGAAGAGGCCTCTGTGCAGGTACAATAGATGGGCCCATTGCAGTCCAATATCTCACCCTAATGCACAATTCCACCTGCTCTGGAGATGGATGTGGCCCACAACTGCCCATGTTTCACCAAAGGTACACACATGGTCAAAATTGTTGTTACCCCTCATTTAATGAAAGAAAACCCCACAATGGTAACAGAAATAACTTGAATCTGACAAAAGTGATGATAAATAAAAAATCTATGAAAATGAACAAATAAAAGTCAGACATTGCTTTTCAACCCTGCTTCCACAGAATAAAAAAAAAAACAAACTCATACAATAGACCTGGACCGAAATGATGGTACCCCTGAAAATAATGTGACAAAAGGGACATGTAAAATCAAGATGTGTCCACTAATTAGCATCACATGTGTCTACAATCTTGTAATCAGTCAATGGGCCTGTATATAGGGCTACAGATACTCATGGTGCTGTTTGATGACATGGTGTGTACCACACTCAACATGGACCAGAGGAAGCAAAGGAGAGAGTTGTCTCAGGAGATTAGAAAGAAAATTATAGACCAGCATGTTAAAGGTAAAAGTTATAAGACCATCTCCTGGCAGCTTGATGTTCTTGTGACTACAGATGCACATATTATTCAGAAATTTAGGATCCATGGGACTGTAGCTAACCTCCCTGGACGTGGCCGCAGGATGAAAATTGATGACAAATCAAAGAGACAGATAATATAAATGGTAACAAAAGAGCCCAGTAGAACGTCTAATGGTACCTTTACACGCCGCCACTGAAAGGTAGAAACCGCCAGGCCTTGGACACAATTGTGCCTGTTGCCTTGAAAAGACCGCGAAGTGGCGGCGTGTAATTCAGGCATTTCCCTCCTGTGTCTTGCTGTTCCTTCGGGTACCTGTTTCTGAGCCATGCTCAAAAACAAGAAGGCACAATCCCTATGGTGGCGGTGTGTAATCGGGGCACAGGCAAGGTATTTGCGTGCCCTACGTATTCCCATGGGCGTGACACAGCGTCATCGATTACACGCCCCATCAGCTATCATTGGTGGGGGCTACTGTGTAACCATTGGCTCTCCCTGCACAGGGCACCATATTTAACGAGCTGACCAGTCACACTACACATTTGCAATAGCATCATGTATTAGCCTTTCTGCGCAGGCTGGCCAATCATGATGCTATTGCATTATCCAATCACCGTACGAGCGTCATGTAATACACAACTCTGTCATGCCTAGGAACTTACGACGCGCAATATGTACGCCCATATTCCCTTGTGGTAGCGGCGTCTAAATCAGGGAAGGCACTCTACAGAAGGTAACCCGCGGCACCCGTCGGCACTTCCGGGGAACGCAAATACCTTCTGTGGAGCACTTTGTGGCGGCGTGTATATGCAGCATCAGGCACCGTTAGCAACCGTTGAAAACGTGCGCGTGCACATGCGATGCCTGCCTGTTGCTGCCCTCTGTGGCGGCGTGTAAAGGTACCATAAGAGATTAAAGGCGAACTTTAAGCTCAAGCAACATCAGTGTCAGATCACACCATCCGCCAAAGTGGACTTCATGAGAGACGACCAAGGAGGACACCAATGTTGAAAAAAAATCCTAAAAAAGCCAGACTGGAATTTGCCAAACTACATGTTGACAAGCCATAAAGCTTCTGGGAGAATGTGCTATGGACAGATGGGACAAAAATGGAACTTTTTGTTAATGACATCAGCTCTATGTTCACAGACAGAAAAATGAAGCATATCAAGAAAAGAACACTGTCCCTACTGTGAAACAAGGAGGAGGCTCTGTTATGTTCTGTGGTTGCTTTGCTGCATCTGGCACAGGGTGTCCTGAATCTGTGCAGGGTACAAGGAAATCTCAAGACTATCAAGGGATTCTAGAGAGAAATGTGAGACCATGCTTTCTGACACTAGGCAGCAGTTGCAGGTCACGGGTCTTGCAACAGGATAATGACCTAAAACACACAGCTAAATACACCCAAAAATGACTAAGAGGAAAACATTGGACTATTCTAAAGTGGCCTTCTAAATCTCATTTGAAGACCCTGATTGGGCAGTTCAGATCTCTGCCCACATACAGCCAGCCATAAGCAAACGACTTCCGGGGATGAGAGGGCAGGGATTTATTTATTTTATTTCATAACCTCATTATGATCCAAAAGTCTGCTTTTACCCCCAGTGTGAACTGATCAGACACTGCAAGTAGCTTGCATTGAGCCAAACATCAAGCGTACCAAAGCACAGTGATACTCGCTCCAGTGATTTGAATACGTAAATCACCCGAACTCCTACCCCAAACAAGTTTGCTTATCTCTAGCAGGGAAATAAAGAGCCTGTAAAACCAAAATTGTGAAAAATTTCGAATGAAACTCAACTCATCCTTATCCTAAAAAAACACACTTACGGTACATACACACAGATATAGTGTGACATGGGGCGATAGTTGTGGGTAAGGTCTGTGTCTTCTGCTCCCCAGAACACTACATAAAGATGAAGGTCTTGGTTGTGTGTGCTTTTACTTTAAGAAGGTGATGTGATACCGATGGCTTTAGCTGGCCAGGACCAGATATTAACCAGTTCATTGAAGGAGGCCACAAGTTTTTTACAAATGTAGTTTTAAGCCCCAGTCACACATAACGATTTCGCTAGCGAGATCGTTGTAACTGTGACGTTACAACGATCTCCCCAGCGATGTCGCTATGTGTGACACTTTGCAGCGATCAGGCCCCTGCTGTGAGGTCGCTGATCGTTGCAAAGTGCTGCGGGTCATTTTTTGATCGTTGGTTTCCCGCTGGTCAGCACGCATCGCTGCGTGTGACCGCGAGACACCAGCGATCTGTGACCTCACAGGGCTGGTTACTATGGTAAACACCGGGTATCCAGGCAGCGCGCGCTGCTAGATACCCGGCATTTACCATGGTTACCAGCGTCCTCCCTGCTTAGCACTGCCTGTAAGCATGGAGAACGCTGGTAACTATGATAAACAGCGCGTATCCAGGCAGCGCGCACTGCCTGGATACGCGCTGTTTATCATAGTTACCTGCGTTCTCCTTGCTTAGCGCTGCCGCAGCGCTAAGCAGGGAGCGATATGGGAGGTGGCTCCCTTGGCCTCCCTTGGCCTCAAACAGGCAGATCTCCCCAGCGATCAGTAACGATGCTCCAGCGATCCCGGCAGGTCGTTATCGCTGTCGGGATCGTTGGAGCGATCGTTATGTCTGACTGCACCCTTACTCAACAGTAACCTGATAACTACAGTATGTTGATTAGAAAATGGGCACATACAGTGCATCTCCATGAATTAGAATATCATTAAAAAGTTAATTTATGTCAGTACACATATATAGAGTCATTACAAATAGAGTGATCTATTTCAATTGTTTATTTCTGTAAACGTTGATGATTATGTCTCACAGCCAATGAAAACCCAAAGGTCATTATCTCAGAAAATGAAAGTATGGAGGATGAAGGGTTAAAAACTGCACTGCCGTATTCTACGAGACATCAAAGGGTGAATATAATATTGATTTATTAGTCAATGCATTTCATGGCGCCCTGAAACGTCCTGAAACATTGCAATATGATACTGGTTTGTCCTGAGGAAGGGGCCAGGGAGACCTGAAACACTAATTGACTAATAAATAGTGATGAGTGAGTGTAGCCATTACTATTTACCACTCGCACAGATAGTATGGTATTTGCGATACTCGTTGCTCGGCGAGTATCGCTGGTGCTCGTGAGTGATGTGTTGATCGTTATCAATGTGACACACATTGGCAGCTCCCTTCAGTACACAACGTGAGCTGGCACCTCAGTGAGAGCAGATTGAATGTTAGGATCTCTCTAGGGGGCACAGCAAGGTGTTTTAGACATTGAAATCGTAAAAAAGCCCACCCTCACGCACTGTCCCGGAAAGACTTGTTTTGTAGCCGGATGGTGTGTGGGCGAAGCCTATCACTAATTGACTAACATTAGACTTTCTATTCAGATGATTATGCGAGTATTAAAAACTACTCGTTATGAGTATGGCGAGTGTGAATATTTCACTACTCGCTCATCACTACTAATATATTAATGTTATATTCTCTCTTTGTCTTGTGGAATACGGTGGCATGATTTTTAACCCTTCATCCTCACTACTCTATATGCACCCCACTGGGGACTGCAGCAGTCGTTATATGCATTCATAGTGGTTGTCTAACAATGTGAGATAATGCACAATAGGGTCTTATCTTTGTATGCAACGAATGGTACAACAAACCAGAATCTACTCACATGGTACGGTTGTGTGTACCCACAACCAAGTATGAGCGCAAGGGGTCAGCTTCTGCAGGATCCACACATCCACGGTTTACCGCGGTGCAAGTAGCACTCAGAAGGATGATGTGCCGCATGATCCGAGCTGCTGCCAGAATGAAGACACCAGAAGAATGGAATTTCTGGGAATGTTGTAGCTTTATTCCTCCAATCCTACGCGTTTCGTAGCTATACCCAGCTCCTTCCTCAGTAACAATCACCAATCTCTCTCACAATCCGCCTTATATATTTAAAAAAGGAGCCAAATTACAATATCAATGTGTCATCATGACGTCAGAGGCGAGGAGGGACCTTCTGATGTATTAGTGGATCTGAGCTGTTGTAATAAACTGTGCAAGCATGGCAAATGTCATAGAGTGCATATAGCTCAAAACCAGATATATACAATGCTATAATTTCTTAATTATCAAAGTGGAATTTCCATATCATAAAAAATAATAAATAAATAGTTTATTCTAAATTGTGACAACAAAATTTATCACTGTGAACATCAGAGGAATAGAACTCAGGAAAAGAGATATATATCTGTGTGTATCTGCATACAGCAGGAGACAAAGCCATTACACCATATGTGATATAGTGAAGAAAAAGTCTGTTCTTCATGTGTATTGCAATAAGGTGGACATCAAAGAAAAGTCTTATAAAAATAGACCAAATGTGAAATAATAGTGCAATAAATATGAATTAGCATATCAATGTAAATATTAATGTGAAAATAATTGTTTGCTTTTTTCTCTTTAGTGCCAATTTACAAGGACCTAATAGGGAATAATATATGGAGTGATATACAAATAATGTGAAGATACATGTCACCTTCTCCAATCAAAGGACAAGCTAATTTGGGCTTTTAATAAAATATAAAAACATATATATGTATATACATATATGATTAAATAATTTATTAATAGACTTAATATAAAATAATGTTTTCATAAAATATAACAAATTGATGAAACTCGTATTATTCTTGTTCATATGATTAATGCAAAGCAGTCTGTGGAGCGCTCAGGAAAGGCAGGCAGGGTGAATTAGATAAAACTTAGCTTTTTATTATTCTCCTTCACAGCCACAACGCGTTTCCACTGACACAGCAGTCTTCCTCAGGTGAAATCTGTTTATTTACGTATTATTCTTGTTGGGAGATTTTGGCTATTTTATATGGAGAAATAAAGGGAATTTATAAAAACCACTAGATGGTGGCCCGATTCTAACGCATCGGGTATTCTAGAATATGTATGTAGTTGACATACTATGACTGACAGAACTTGCTCAGTTAACGTGAGTGAACTACATATGTATATATTTATATATTATAGCAGCACTATGGTATATGGTGGTACATTACAGCACTTGTATAGCAGCACTATAGTATATGGCGGTACATTACAGTACATGTATAGCAGCACTATAGTATATGGTGGTATATTACAGCACATGTATAGCAGCACTATAGTATATGGCGGTACATTACAGTACATGTATAGCAGCACTATAGTATATGGCAGTATATTATAGTACATGCATAGCAGCACTATAGTATATGGCGGTACATTATAGTACATGTATAACATCACTATAGTATATGGCGGTACATTATAGTACATGTATAGCAGCGCTATAGTATATGGCGGTACATTACAGCACATGTATAGCAGCACAATAGTTTATGGCGGTACATTACAGTACATGTATAGCAGCACTATAGTATATAGCGGTACAATATAGAACATGTATAGCAGCGGTATAGTATATGGCAGTACATTACAGCACATGTATAGCAGCACTATAGTATATGTCAGTATATTACAGCACATGTATAGCAGCACTATAGTATATGGCGGTACATTACAGTACATGTATAGCAGCACTATAGTATATGGCGGTACATTACAGCACATGTATAGCAGCATTATAGTTTATAGTGGTACATTACAGTATATGTATAGCAGTGTTATAGTATATGGTGGTACATTACAGTACATGTATAGCAGCACTATGGTATATGATGGCGATACTCCGCTCCCCGCGGCCCCCCTGCTCCTCCTGGCTCCTCCACAGTAAAAGTAAAAATAAAAAAAATTCTCAGTGAGAATACTCACCTGTCCGCCGGCTTGCTCCACCTCCGTCTTCTAGGTCCTACAGGCCTTTAGGACCTGTAGTTGCCTGGGAAATTGATCAGCTGATCGGTCACATGACCGCTAACTGCCGTGGCGGCAGGATGGAGCAGGGGGGCAGGATGGAGTCGGCGGGGCAGAATGGAGCCGGGGGGCAGAATTGAGACGGGGTGGCAAGATGGAGCCGGCGAGGGGGGGAGGGGGGGGCAGAATGGAGCTGGTGGGGGGGCAGGATGGAGCCAGAGGGGGGCAGGATGGAGTGATCAGGGCAGGATGGAGCCGGGGGGGCAGGATGGAGCGATCAGGCAGGATGTAGCCGGCGGGGGAAATTAGAGCCGGGGGGGCAGGATGGAGCTGGGGGAGGGCAGAATGGAGTTGGGGGGGTAGGATGGAGCCTGGGGGGGGGTAGGAAGGAGTGATCAGGGCAGGATGGAGCCAATGGGGGGGCAGGATGGAGCAAGCGGGGCAGGATGGTGGTGTGGGAGCAGGATGGAGCCGGGGGGAAGCAGGATGGAGTGCTCAGTAACGGGGAGCAGTAGCACAGTAGCAGGCAGTGTGATGCGCATATCAAATGACTGAGAGCAGGCCAATCACAGTGCCGAACGCCGATGTCATTCTGACATCATGCAAGGTCCTAGCAGAACACTGCCTGCTACTGCTCCCGGTTACTGAACACCTGGCGGAGAGGTAAGTATAACAATCTTTATTATTTTTAACACATTTGTCTTCATTTTACATTTGATTTCACAGTGTATAATGCACTGCGAAATCAAATCACTAAAGAAGTAGCCCTAAGGAGCAGGGGGTCACGGGGAGCGGGAGTGCAGACAGGGCAGAGGAGCGGGGAGGGGGGGAGGGAAGCGTGGGCAGGGCAGAGGAGCGGGGTATGGAGCGCGGGCAGGGCAGAGGAGCGGGGTATGGAGCGCGGGCAGGACAAGAGAAGAGGAGCAGGGGGGGGGGAGCGCGGTCAGGGCAGCGGAGCAGGATATGGAGTCCGGGCTGTAAATTGGCGCGAGTTTCTCACCAATGAGCGGCCTCTGTCTGGCGCGCGATTTCTGTGTGCGACAGACGCCTTAGATAATTATATAGTAGAGGAAGGTAAATAACATTTTCCTACATATGTGTTATATTTTTTTTCTATTGGTACACATTAAAAGATGTTCAATCCATTAATAATAGAATTTATCTTAATTGGATCCGAGAAATGACAGATAAAATCTCATGGGAATTAATCTATTTTTTGATATGCATATAGGAACGTAATAAAAAACTATTTCCCATATTTCAATACTTAAAATCTATGTGGGGGAAGATCAGAAGACAAGCACTGACAGATCAATGTTCAAGATTATCACAATTCTTTTAGTTGCGATATCTCTATGCACAATATCTAGCTGTCTATTCAGAGGAGCAGGACCATATGTCATTTATTTTCTAAAGGTGGGACACACATTATGTTGAAGGTGCCATGGTTATAGTGGTTGTGACTCTCACAACCACACAAGGTGAAGCCTCTGATATCTATTTAGGTAATATTTCATATCTCAGACCCTTCATCCTCCCTTCTTTTCATTGGCTGTAAGCCATAATCATCAACATTAAAGGGAACCAACCACCCCAAATGACCCCCCCGGACTGTTAATATGTGTCCCTACACCCTGCAGACACATATGGGGCAATCGTTTTCGCTAAAAAAATGGATTTGTAAAAGCTAAGATATAGCTTTATAAACTTTTAAAAATCTTGCCGACTGGGCGTTATCTAGCTGCCGGGGGGGTGGGGGGTGGAGCGCTGCGCAATATGTACAACCTGGTCCGGTGCCGTCCCTGCACTCCTGTCCGGTGCTGTCTCCCCGCTGCTCTCTCCGGTGCTGTGCCCGCTGGTGTCCTCCTGTCATGGTCTCCATGCTGTGCCCCAGGCCGGTAACATGATTATCGGTGCGGGCTCCGGGCAATGGGGAAGCTTCCTGCTTCCTCCTGCCCATCCCTGCCCAGGTCAGCCCTGCACCAATGAGAACGCAGGGCCAGTGATGTCATGTAACCGCCCCTGACACAATTCTGAATACACATACATATATACATAAGCAAAAGAAAAAAAAGCAGTGTTAGATGCTGTAGTAAATACACAGGTGACGTAAAGCAGAGTCAGGCTAGAGAGGGGTAGAGGAGCTGGGAAAGAGAAAACAAAATGCTAAGATAAGAGGAATAGATTGTATTATTGTTCTATGATTAATGTCCTGTGGAGACCTGAAGATTCCTCGGTGAGTGTAGACAGGAAAGCCAGAAATCAGAAGAGTTCACATAAGAGGTCTCAAATGTTCATTGTCCTCTAAGGCTACCTTCACATTATGATTTTGAAGGGAGCCGATGCTGTTCGATAAAATCGGACAGCATCGGCTCCCTTCTGGGGCCAATATCGTTCCGATGCTGTCCGATTTTTATTGGACAGCATCGGAAATAAAAAATCTGTAGTGTGAAACCAGCCTAACTTGAGTCTGTTGGAGATGTGACGTCCAAAGTTGGACCCATCGAAGCGTATACCAGCGCGAAACGGTGCCGTCGTCCATCCTGCCACTCCCTCCCTGCATTACGTATCACCGCTAAATATGGAATAAAGAACCACCGCTACACAAATCTGGTGAGTGCTGTATTTTCTTTATGAAATCTTTCCCCAACATTACATCACTGCCCTCACACACAAGTACACCACTGCTGGGAGGACAGGAGACGTACAGTCTGCGTTTTCAATTATAAACAGCTTGGAGCTGCTTCACAACCTCTTACAGGCTACAGCTGCACTAAATACTGTGAAATAACACTGTCAGTTATAGACACGCTGAAGTTGCTGCCCAAAATCTTAGATAATGCTGTCAGTCATATACAGTGCAGAGCTACTGAAGAAGCTGTCACATATGACTGTCAGTTATATACATGCTGGAGCTGCTGCACAACCTCTTATATTTCGCTGTCAGTGATATACTGGCTGGAACTGCTGAAGAACCTCATATATAATCCTGTCAATTATATAAATGTGGTACTGACTCACCGTGGCCGGGGACTCCGGTTTAGACAGGCTGTAGCTCCTTCCTCCTTGTCACGGGTGGGCCGCGCCTGCCGGTAGTGAGGCCCGGTTGAGTGCAGATCAAAAGTCAAAGACGTCTTGTAGGAACAGATTAAAGGGGTTAATTTATTCGTGATGCCACCTATGAGTAGTTCGGTAAGTCCTACCGACGCTGCGGAACCTCCGGGGGATGGATAGCAGCAAGATGGAACGCTCCCCACAGGCTGAGCGGTGATCCCCGGAGGCTGGAGCTGCTTAAGATGTTGTGCGGCAGCTGTGGTTACCTTGCGTGCGGACGGATGCAATCATAAGGAAGCACGGACACTGTAAGTCTCTGTAACGGGTCTTTACTGTAACCAGCAGGCAGTACATGGTATACAGTTAACGGGTAGTAGACCGGGCGGACTCAGCAGTGATAGGTGTCCCTCAGAGATCTGTAGTGTTCCTCCATTCTAGCTAAGTATTTGCCATTGTCGCCCAGGAATACCAGGTCGGGTACTGGGAGGCTGCTTCAAATCCTATCCAAGATGTACGTTATGGATGTTCTGGGGAGCCTTGGGTCCCTCGGTGGGTACACCACTGGTTAGACGACTGGAATTTGGCGGATGGTGGGGTGCTTCTGTGAAGCTGCTCCTCCACGCTTCTGGTTCGCGTAGCAGAGGTGAACTGCTGCCAGCTTCGGTACCAGTGAACCGGCTGTAAATTGGGCACGGGGGTCTTTTGGAACCCGTGGTTGGTGATGCCCGATCCCGGTTGTTGAGGCCTCAGGTGCTAACACCCGACCGGTGACGGCCCAGGGGCTGCACGGGGTGCAGAGCCCCTGCTCCTACTTCAAGTTTAAGTCTGTGTCTCTCTCTTGTCTAGACCCGACTACTTCTCTTCTCCTACTCCTACTCCTAACACTGCCCTTGTACTCCGCCCACCAGGACCTTGGATTGGCCCTCTATGTTAAGTGATGCATGCAGGGTTTGGATCTCTAAATTAACCATATGACTGCTGGGTCGGAGAATATTGCGGCTGCATTTATGGCTGCAATACCCTCCTGTGACGCACTCGTTGCGGGGCGCCACACTCCCCCTTGGTTAAATTCGCTTGTCCCCAAGCGTCATACTACCCACATTACAGAGGTTTTTATATTTTATAACAGGTAATAAACACTTTTATTAATGACAGGTCATTATTTTGTGCAAAAATAAGGCAAGTGAAGTAAACAGGTTAACACATTGCGCGGACCCGGCGGGCGGTCGGCTGTCCTTAGGTAAAAGTTCAGGCTGTAGCCGCCAAGTCGCGATGTTATTTGCAAGACAGAAAGAAGTCTCTTGGCAAAAAGTTCAAACAACAAAGTCACTTATGGAGGGCAGGGTTCCGGACTCGTATAGCGAACCACCCGTCACAGCATACATATCGCTCATAGGTTACAATGTCCCCTCTATATAAGTCTCAGTTAGGATGCCCTCGCGGTAGGTGCGATTCCACATCACGGCGCCCCACAAACACTTCTGTACACACACCCTCCTCCTTTATGAATCCCCACCCGGTGGATAAGTTAAAGGTGTTCACCCGTCCGGTTTTCCGGAACTCATCAGGCAATGGTGGTTGGTGGCGGGCTTCAGCGCGGGCCTGCATATTGGCGCGCAGCCGAGCGTGCCACTCCTCCCTTCGGATGCGACGTACCTCTTCGTCGGAGTGGTGCGGCGTGTGGATAAAGTCACTACGGCGTGATGGTTGTTGAATGGCTGGAGTCTGGTGGGCAGTCTGGAGTGAAACCCGGTTGAACGGAACCGGAGAAGATGTTGCGGATGTACCCGACCAGCGTAACCGAGTAGATCGCCCGGCAGAAGGATCCTTGGTGTCTCCCCAGGCGAACCCGGTGTAGAGGTCCTCAGCTGGGCTGTAGGTCTCGTCGTCATCATCCTCGATCTCTCCCTCGATGACCACGTCGGGCTGCTCGGCTGACGGAGATGTTGGAATGGAATCCTCTGGGTCGATGGGTGGCTGCGCTGCAAAGTTCTCCTCGAGGTCATCTTGCAGGGCTTCCAGGCTGCCTGCCTCTTCTTCTGTAGCAGCGGGAAGTGGTGTTTCAATCCCGGTCACCAGGTAGGCCTCGTTAATTGCAGAGGAGGCCTCCGGTTCAGGGGAGAAACAGGCGACAGTCTCGATAGTGGTGAAACTAGTCGCGGGTTCCGCAAGTGGAACCGGGTAAGTGTTCGGTTCTTCCTTGGAGCGAGTTGCAAGCTCCGGCTCAAACACGGTCGCAGTTCCAGGCTTTGGAGCGGGATAAGCGGTGGTCTCTACCGGGATGACACAGTCTATTGGTTCTGGAGACGAGGCTGGACAAGTGGTCGGTGTGGGCGAGGCGGTGCTGAAACTTGAGATGTCGTCCGGCCCTGGAGTGGTTGCACCCGAGTCGGCTCTGCTGCATTGCACGATGTAGTCTGCTGCCCAAGCTCGCACTCCAACTGCGGATTGTCCATTCTACGGTTTCTATGAGCTGTACCCAGAGGTCTTGTAGAGCTTCTTGCCAGAAGTCGGGGCTGCCGTTGATATTAAGGACGGGACCCGGACCCGGATGGCCTATTGCTGCTCTGGCCTCTGCTTCCACTTCTTGCATCGGGTCTCTCAGTCTTGAGCTGGCCATGTTTCTTGGAGGAACCACACCCGTCTCTACCCGGTAGCTGTACTGGTGAAGAGCTGGTGAAGAACGGTCTGTGACACTCCCATTTCCTCTGGGCTTTTGTAGTCCAATCGTGGGAAAGGTCTTTGGGGTCCGCCCCCATGGTTGATTCGAGCAATCAGGGCGGACAAAGAGTTTGGCGCCTTTGCCTTTAGCCCTCCCACAATGAAGGGCGGTGGCTCACTCCTGGGCTTGCATGTGGCGGATCCTTACGGCGGGAACGCCATCTTGGGCGCCATCTTGGCCCACTGTGAAAAGGCGGGAAAGTTCTTTTAGGGACGAACAAAGTCCAAATTGTAGACATTAAAGTCATTTTAAAGCATATTATACCCGTTAGGGAACGGGCCTGCTCGTATCCTGTTCGTGACGCCATTTTCTGACTCACCGTGGCCGGGGACTCCGGTTTAGACAGGCTGTAGCTCCTTCCTCCTTGTCACGGGTGGGCCGCGCCCGCCGGTGTGAGGCCCGGTTGAGTGCAGATCAAAAGTCGAAGACGTCTTGTAGGAACAGATTAAAGAGGTTAATTTATTCGTGACACCACCTATGAGTAGTTTGGTAAGTCCTACCGACGCTGCGGAACCTCCGGGGGATGGATAGCAGCAAGATGGAACGCTCCCCACAGGCTGAGCGGTGATCCCCAGAGGCTGGAGCTGCTTAAGATGTTGTGCGGCAGCTGCGGTTACCTTGCGTGCGGACGGATGCAATCATAAGGAAGCACGGACACTGTAAGTCTCTGTAACGGGTCTTTACTGTAACCAGCAGGCAGTACATGGTATACAGTTAACGGGTAGTAGACCGGGCGGACTCAGCAGTGATAGGTGTCCCTCAGAGATCCGTAGTGTTCCTCCATTCTAGCTAAGTATTTGCCATTGTCGCCCAGGAATACCAGGTCGGGTACGGGGAAGATGCTTCAATCCCTATCCAAGATGTACGTTATGGATGTTCTGGGGAGCCTTGGGTCCCTGGTGGGTACACCGCTGGTTAGACGACTGGAATTTGGCGGATGGTGGGGTGCTTCTGTGAAGCTGCTCCTCCACGCTTCTGGTTCGCGTAGCAGAGGTGAACTGCTGCCAGCTTCGGTACCAGTGAACCGGCTGTAAATTGGGCACGGGGGTCTTTTGGAACCCGTGGTTGGTGATGCTCGATCCCAGTTGTTGAGGCCTCAGGTGCTAACACCCGACCGGTGACGGCCCAGGGGCTGCACGGCTGCAGAGCCCCTGCTCCTACTTCAAGTTTAAGTCTGTGTCTCTCTCTTGTCTAGACCCGACTCCTTCTCTTCTCCTACTCCTACTCCTAACACTGCCCTTGCACTCCACCCACCAGGACCTTGGATTGGCCCTCTATGTTAAGTGATGCATGCAGGGTTTGGATCTCTAAATTAACCATATGACTGCTGGGTCAGAGAATATTGCGGCTGCATTTATGGCTGCAATACCCTCCTGTGACGCACTCGTTGCGGGGCGCCACAGTACCCCTACTGATAAAACGCCACCAGAGGTACTGCACTTCTGCGGTTAAGAGATGGAGTGCCCCTGTTCTCCACGTGTTGGGATGGTGCAGCTGAGCCATGATGCAACACACTCACAGAGTGACAGGCCCCTGGGACAATGGGTAGACCCTGAGAGAGGACGGGACAGTGTTAGTTGGGTTCAGTTCAGTAGTAGGAGATGGAGGAATAACATCAACTGACGGAGGAGGGGTAGTCGGGTGTGTAGAGGCGGTGTGGTGCCGACTCCCGAGGGTTGAAGCTATACCACGTCGCTCGCACACGGGGAGGGAGAGAACAGCCCGGTAGAGACGGAGAGAAGAGCCCTAAGGGTGCGGACGAGGGATCAACCCCCATATGCCTGAATCTGACAAGACAGAGGGGTCGGTGGAGGACACAGGGACCATGCCTGCAGACGGTGTGGAAGCTTCAAGCCTGAGCCGAAACCGGAGGTCCCACACTCCTAATGGAAGCTGGGCCAAACACCCGACACAACCTTGAGGTAGGTGGTCTAACTAGGGAGCAGTGCCCGGGAGGGATCCTAATGGTGTCCGAGACACACAGAAGCACCCGTGGCCACCGGTACCTGAGCTCTGTGTAACGGAGGGCGTTGAGAGCCTGGGGAACTAAGCGATGTCCCGCTCACCTCAGATGAAAGTTACCCCTTATAACGCCAAGAGACGAGACCCAGCTGACACACAAGCCTGTATTTTTTTTATTCATCAAACAATAACAATGACATTTTAATTTGATACAAGTGTTTTGTTTCTTCAAATAGTGGGAGGAGCGGGTCTTTAACGTTACTCTAACAAAAACTCATTATTATTAGGGGAATATGAAAGTAGAAAAAGTGCAAAAAATAGTCACAGTTACGCGATTGTCTCTTTCCTGAGGTCTGTACAGCTTCGGGAACCCACCACAAGAAAAACCCGTTCCATGCCCTGGGTGCGGCGACAGGGACTAAAACTGACCGATTCTTCAGCCGCATCAGTGCGTTTTTAAGCAGTGCGGTCACATGTTCTCAAAGTTCTTTAATGAAAATTGTCCATTCACATTATTAAATACACTATAAAGGCATCTATAAAACCAATAGGGCACACATCAGGATATGCAATCTATGTACATTAGAGTCCGGATCACACTTAGTCCATGATGGCAAAGTTCTTTTAATGCAGAAGGGAAAAAACACACTCATACAGGGAAAGACAATGGGCCACTTTACACACACCAATTTCTGTGACCAAATTCTGAACAGATCTCTGGTTGCAGTGAAATCATGGACACATTGCTCCATTTTGTACACAGCCACAAATTGGAACAATGTGTCCATGATTTCACTGCAACCAGAGATCTGTTCAGAAGTTGGTCACAGAAGTTGGTGTGTGCAATTTGGCCCTAAGGGACAACATGGAAAGTGCAGAAAACTCACTCATTCACAGTCTGTTGCCTGTCCTGTTACTCAAGGCTTCCACACGACTCGACCATACCCGGCTCAGGACTCGGGGTCTCTTCCCAGGCCGGCATGGTGTCTGCAGAACCAGGAATGAGGGAGCAGGACAAGTCTATGGGGATCAGGGGGATTAATTCCTTCAGTGGGGTGGCTACCGTACCCGCTACGGTACGGGCTCCATCTCTTCCTTCTCGAACTCCTGGGTCGGGGACACAGGGCACAACGGCATCCACCGCATGGCCGCAAACCAGGGGTTCTCATTCCACGCCCTGGACTCCGCCATTCGATGTTTCTGGCTGGCCTCCTGGGAACCAGAGGGATCGCTCTACTCCCTATGCTCCGCCATTTCCAGGCCTTGACGGGTGCACTTTTGGCTCTTGCTCCCTCCACTCCTCGTGGCGTAGTCTTTTTTCACCTCCTCCCTTCATGGGCATCGCCATTCTCGGTCATCGGTGGCCATCCCGCCCACGGGTGAAGTTTCACAGTCTCTGGAGCCGCCCTTCCAATTGTAGCAGGATGGAAGGGGTGTGGGCACGGTTTCTTGCTCTGGCCTGGCCCATGATGAAGGGCCCTGGCATGCCCCTTTGCCAGCACATGGCTTAGTCCTTTTGGGCCGCCATTACTGAGACCCCGTAAACACTGTTCCAAATACAGTCTTTTGGCGTACAAGACCCGGTTTTACCGGATCAGTGATCCTGTTTGTGACGCCAAGTTGTCGCGCCCCGAGGACAGGGGTTACTCAGAGCCGGGCCCATGTCGTCGTCTTGGGCTCCTTGGTTCCAGGTGCTGGCAATGAGGGTGTACCAACTCTGCATCATCATCAGCCCCAGAGGAACTGTATAGCAGCGATGGCCATCACTAGCCACAACCTACGGGTATGGTCACGAGACACAAGAGTAATCCACAGGTCCCACATCCAGAGAATCCCTTAGAAGAAACTTGCAACTTTCAAGTCCATTCCCCCCCTTTTATTGACCGCTTCGGGGCCATGGACCGGGTAACGCCACCATGACATCCCATTTCCCCTCCTGACCTCGACAACATCAGGCCCAGGTCCGAGTATGCCACAGTCCCCACGGAGTGCATCACATGCAAAGTGTGTGACCCATCCTCAACCCGCTTCGGCCACCATTCAAATAAAGGACGCCAGCGATGCATGAGCCAGTCCCCAGTGCTACAGAGCCCTCCCCCATCGTGACATCACAGCCTTCCTGATGTGATCGCATCGGGCACCCATCTAGTATTTAATAAAATGCCTAGAGAAAAAATGCATTAGTCTGTTATGATAATCTATCCAGACCTATGTTATTATGTCTGTGGTTTTCTGTTTAGATGTTTATTCTGGTGTAGTAAAAATAGTCATATCCTAGTTTGACAAGCCATAGACTTTACAGTAGCTACAAATTGCTTTTTTTCCTAACCCCTCTGCTTTTCCTGGTCAAATAAAATGCCTCTCTCAGAAGACAATGAGTACAGAAGGAGGAGGCATTACCTACAGGCAAATGGAAAATCTGTTCCTGCTCGTGATGGCCAACACAAAAAAGAACTATTTGTATTAGGGGTTACCATTTCTGACTGGGTGTTATATTACACTGCTAATATTGTTACATCAATTCCTTAATATAGCAGTTTTTCATATTCTAGGCTCTTATAGGCCAGATGTTCTAGATCACATGTGGAGAAGTGTTTGTGGTTGGAATTTGTTTGAATTTGCTTGTTGATAGTCTCCTGAGACAGCACTGTGACAAATTGTATAATAAAATGTTAAAAATAGCTGTTATTCCCAGGAAAGCGAATGTTCCCACAAGCCAGGAAGCTGGGAAAATTGCTTACATTTCTCTGATCACTGTGGGTTGGTTTTACTCTGAAAAACCTAGATATAAAGTCACTGAATCGAGCAGGACGCATGGCATTGTGAAACTACATGTCTATTTGGTATTAGATGAGGGTGGAACAAGGGAGAGGAATCTTTCTTCTAATGATATATGCTGATAATTAACATCTACTGGTTGCATTTCCCCATAACAATGGAGGTTGTCTGCTCTTGGAAAACTTTGGAATACCAATCTCGAGTCAGCTAACTGGAACCAAGTGTATGTACGTGTGCGCGTGTGTATCTCTCTCTATATATATACACACTCACACACACAGATATATATATATATATATACTAGCTGTGAGCCCGATTCTAAAGAATCGGGTAGTCTAGAATGCATATATAGTTTATTTACTAATATTTAGGGGAGTGCGGTGAAATTAATTGTGTGTATACAGGTGGCTCAGTGGTTAGCACTGTATATGGTGGCTCAGTGGTTAGCACTGTATATGGCGGCTCAGTGGGTAGCAGAGTATACGGTGGCTGAGTGGTTAGCACTGTATACGGTGGCTCAGTGGTTAGCACTGTATACGGTGGCTGAGTGGTTAACACTGTATACGGTGGCTCAGTGGTTAGCACTGTATGGTGGCTCAGTGGTTAGCACTGTATACGGTGGCTCAGTGGTTAGCACTGTATATGGTGGCTCAGTGGTTAGCACTGTATACGGTGGCTCAGTGGTTAGCATTGTATATGGTGGCTCAGTGGTTAGCACTGTATACGGTGGCTCAGTGGTTAGCACTGTATATGGTGGCTCAGTGGTTAGCACTGTATATGGTGGCTCAGTGGTTAGCACTGTATATGGTGGCTCAGGGGTTAGCACTGTATACGGTGGCTCAGTGGTTAGCACTGTATATGGTGGCTCAGTGGTTAGCACTGTATTCGGTGGCTCAGTGGTTAGCACTGTATATGGTGGCTCAGTGGTTAGCATTGTATATGGTGGCTCAGTGGTTAGCACTGTATACGGTGGCTCAGTGGTTAGCACTGTATATGGTGGCTCAGTGGTTAGCACTGTATGATGGCTCAGTGGTTAGCACTGTATACGGTGGCTCAGTGGTTAGCACTGTATACGGTGGCTCAGTGGTTAGCACTGTATATGGTGGCTCAGTGGTTAGCAGTGTATACGGTGGCTCAGTGGTTAGCACTGTATACGGTGGCTCAGTGGTTAGCACTGTATATGGTGGCTCAGTGGTTAGCACTGCGCGGTGGCTCAGTGGTTAGCACTGCGCGGTGGCTCAGTGGTTAGCACTGCGCGGTGGCTCAGTGGTTAGCACTGCGCGGTGGCTCAGTGGTTAGTAGTGCGCGGTGGCTCAGTGGTTAGCAGGAGTATGGTGGCTCAGTGGTTAGCAGTGAGTGGGGTGGGCAGAGTGGTCAGCGCAGTGCAGCGGGCAGAGTGGTAAGCAGAGGACAGAGGCACTCTGCCTGTCATACTTACCAGCGGGTCATCGTCTTCCCCGCCACAGCATTTTCACTCATGCAGAGCATTGCTCTTGTGCAGGCTCCTCTCTGCTGAGTATTGCTCCTGTGCAGCCTCATCTCTGCAGAGCATTGCTCCTGTGCAGCCTCCTCCTCTCTGCAGAGTATTGCTCCTGTGCAGCCTCCTCTCTGCAGAGCATTGCTCCTGTGCAGCCTCCTCTCTGCAGAGCATTGCTCCTGTGCAGCCTCCTCTCTGCAGAGCATTGCTCCTGTGCAGCCTACTCTCTGCAGAGCATTGCTCCTGTGCAGCCTCCTCTCTGCAGAGCATTGCTCCTGTGCAGCCTCCTCTCTGCAGAGCATTGCTCCTGTGCAGCCTCCTGTCTGCAGAGCATTGCTCCTGTGCAGCCTACTCTCTGCAGAGCATTGCTCCTGTGCAGCCTACTCTCTGCAGAGCATTGCTCCTGTGCAGCCTCCTCTCTGCAGAACATTGCTCCTGTGCAGCCTCCCCTCTGCAGAGCATTGCTCCTGTGCAGCCTCTTCTCTGCAGAGCATTGGTCCTGTGCAGCCTCCTCTCGGCAGAGCAATGCTAGTGCAGCCTCCTCTCTGCAGAGCATTACTCCTGTGCAGCCTCCACTCTGCAGAGCATTGCTCCTGTGCAGCCTCCTTTCTGCAGAGCAATGGCTCCTGTGCAGCCTCCTCCCTGCAGAGCATCGCTCCTGTGCAGCCTCCTCCCTGCAGAGCATTGCTCCTGTGCAGCCTCCTCTCTGCAGAGCATTGCTCCTGTGCAGCCTCCTCTCTGCAGAGCAATGCTCCTGTGCAGCCTCCTCTCTGCAGAACATTGCTCCTGTGCAGCCTCCTCTCTGCAGAGCAATGCTCCTGTGCAGCCTCCTCTCTGCAGAGCATTGCTCCTGTGCAGCCTCCTCTCTGCAGAGCATTGCTCCTGTGCAGCCTCCTCTCTGCAGAGCATTGCTCCTGTGCAGCCTCCTCTCTGCAGAGCATTGTTCCTGTGTAGCCTCCTCTCTGCAGAGCAATGCTCCTGTGCAGCCTCCTCTCTGCAGAACATTGCTCCTGTGCAGCCTCCTCTCTGCAGAGCAATGCTCCTGTGCAGCCTCCTCTCTGCAGAACATTGCTCCTGTGCAGCCTCCTCTCTGCATAACATTGCTCCTGTGTAGCCTCCTCTCTGCAGAGCAATGCTCCTGTGCAGCCTCCTCTCTGCAGAACATTGCTCCTGTGCAGCCTCCTCTCTGCAGAACATTGCTCCTGAGCAGCCTCATCTCTGCAGAGCATTGCTCCTGTGCAGCCTCCCCTCTGCAGAGCAATGCTCCTGTGCAGCCTGCTCTCTGCAGAGCATTACTCCTGTGCAGCCTCCCCTCTGCAGAGCATTGCTCCTGTGCAGGCTGCTCACTGCAGAGCGTTGCTCCTGTGCAGCCTCCTCTCACCTGTATCCTGGAGATCAGCTCTTGGGGGCTCAGTCCGGGGTCCTCTGTCAGCTGTATGTTCCCTTGTGATCGCAGGATGTCAGAGGCAGAGAATCAGTGATGAGGACACGTCTGATGTGAGACAGCGGCATGATGTCTCCTGTGCTGACACTGCAGCAATTAAAGTGCCTGTGATGATGTCACAGTCATGTGATATAGCCCCGCCCATACCAGTGACATCATCTCAGGTCCTGAGAGTGAGAGACTGTGCATGGACTCGCAAAGGCATTGCGAGTGAGGAGAGACTCTGGAAGGACTCGCAAAGGCATTGCGAGTGTGGCAGGAGAGAGAGCGACTCAGCAAGGACTCGCAAAGGCATTGCGAGTGAGGAGAGACTCTGGAAGGACTCGCAAAGGCATTGCGAGTGTGGCAGGAGAGAGAGAGAGACTCAGCAAGGACTCGCAAAGGCATTGCGAGTGTGGCAGCCACGCATACGACGTCGGAAACACTGCTGAATATGACGGAAGTGGCCTTAGGGTAATTATATATTAGATACTTTACCATAACGTTTCAGTACACCTGTCCTCACACCACTTGAGAAAGGTCAGATGTACTGAAACATCGTGCTAAAGTATAGACCAATAAACACCCAAGGCTTGGACATTTTGGAGTGTTGCCTCTGCTATTTTTCGATCTATATATATAGGAAGTGATAGATGTTTTTTCTAAATATCTTAAAAGCATAAATCTGAAAATTGTGACGTGCTTTTATGTTCAGCCACCTGAGTCTACTGTGTAGGACCACCTTACAATGTGATTACTGTTGCAAGTCATTTGGACTATGTCTCTATGGCCCCTTTCACATCTAAGGCTAGGGTCACACTTGCAGATTTTACATGCGTTTTTGAGACTTGCGTTTTCTGAAAACGCATGCAAAAACGCATCCATAGGCCACCATGCAAAAACGTATGCCCCAATAGCAAGAACGCATGTCTGAACGTACCATGCATTTTTGGGATACGTTTTTGGCTCAGCACCAAAAAATACTGCAAGCAGCATTTTTTGGTGCTTTTTTAAAAATGCATGCGTTTTTTTTAACATGGGGCCTTATGGGAAACACATGCATTTTCATATGGCACTAAATGGCACATGCGTTTTTGCATGCGTTTTTTAAGGGTGCCCCACACTTATCAGCAAAAACGTATGCAAAAACGCAGGGTGCCAAAAAGCACCTTAAAAAAACGCATGCCAAGTGTGACCCTAGCCTAATTCAGTGCTGCGTTTTGGTTCATTTGCGTTTCTATGCGTTTTTATCGCTAGAAATGCATCAAAACGCATGCGTTTTTGGCCCCATTGATTTTAATGGAAACGCATGTAAAGACGCATGCAAAAACGCATGTGTGTTTTCAAAAACGCAAAACGCATGCGCTTTTGCAAAAGCAGACCAAAACGTTGCTTGTGAAGATTTGGTCTGCGTTTGCAAAAACGCATGCGTTTTTGCATGCGTTTACATTAAAATCAATGGGCCCAAAAACACATGCGTTTTGATGCGTTTTTAGTGGTAAAAATACATAGAAAAGCAAATGAACCAAAACGCAGCCCTGCATTAGATGTGCAACAAGACTATTAGTTTTGCAAAATCACTCTAGCTCAGTAAAATTGGATGGAGGAACCTGTGAGCAGCATTTTTAAGTCTCGTCACAGATTCTCAATGGGATTTAGGTCTGGACTGTGGCTGGGCTATTCACACACGAATGTGCTTTGATCTAATCCATTCCATTGCATGTTTAGTGTGGCGCCCCTGCGGACTGGTTGCCACAGTGATGCTGCTCCTACTCCTCAGGTGTGGTGTCACTGTTCCCAGGTAAGGCTAGGGTCACACTTGGCATGAGTTTTTTTAGTACCTTAAAAAAGAATGCGTTTCTGCATGCTTTTTTCATTTCAGCATGCATTTTTTTAAGGTGTCTGATGGCACCCTGCGTTTTTGCATGCGTTTTTAAATCAGCACCAAAAAATAGTGCAAGCAGAGTTTTTTGGTGCTGTTTTAAAAACGCATGCTTTTTTTAACATGGGCCCCTATGGAAAACGCATGCGTTTTTGGATGGTACTAAATGGTACTAATGTACCATGCGTTTTTGCATGCGTTTTTGATGTCAGCTAATCACATAATTGCAAAAACTCATGCCAAAAACACATGGCACTTTAGACATGTGTTTTTGCTATTAAGACATTCGTTTTTGCTATTAGGGCATGCATTTTTTAACATGGGGCCTATGGGTGTGTTTTTACATGCTTTTTAAAAACGCAGGTCTCCAAAAAAGCATGAAAAAAACACAAGTGTGACCCTAGCCTAAGAGTGGTCACAAACCCAAGACACAGAATTGCACAAAACATCATCCCGAGTCCAGGCTGGGAGGTTTGGTCGGACCCTTTTTAGGGAGGGCCCCATCTCCTGGCTGGAGGAGGAGTTAGGAGAAGGAGAGAGAGAGTCGAGAGGAGGAAGGCGTCCGGAGCGGACGCAGGACAGAGAGCGTCCTAGGTGACACAGGAGTGGGGAATCTACCTGTGTGCTCCGAATCTGGCCTGACCAGAGTTGGGCAGAGGGGAGGGTTGCCTGAGGGGTCTGGGTCCAATCTGGTGAGAGTGCTGCACGTCTCACCCAGGAAAACTGGAGGCCATCGTTTCTGCAAGAGTGGCGGCTACGAATCATGGATAATCGCAAGGACGGTGGCTAGAACAAGAGTCAGGACGTGCCGACACAGTAGCCCTGACAAGGCCCGCAGCTATCAGCCTGGGACCCTGTCCATAAAGGTGCTGGGAGGGAGGGAGAGTATACAGCGCAGGGAAGAGCAACCAGGGAAGGCTATGAATGGTGTTTTGGCAGAGTGACCCTAATCATCTGGGAAATAACCTGGCTGCACTTTGGAGGAGCTCAGCACCCGACTGGGTTACTAAAGGTAACGAACTAACATTAACTAAGTAAATGAACTATGTTTGCCTCCTTCCCACCCTGCGACCCACTTCATCATCACCACCTAATTGACTGTCCACACCAACCCTGAGGCCCAGCTCCACCTGTGGGGAGCTATATCATCCGACTGCATTACCATCTGCCCCAGGAGCCACATCCTGCAGTACCGGTTATCCCTGGCCAAATACAACAGGTGGCGTCACAAACTTTCCCTAATAAATAATTCCCTTTTATTGTACACCCAAGACCATGGAGCTGGGTCACCTCCCGAGTACCTCCGTCCCTATGGCATCGCATTTAGTCTCATTGTCATGCTGGAAGGTGAATCTACACTCCAGTCTGAGTATTTAACTCTATCCATCCTCCCATCAACTCAGACCAGCTTCACTGTTTAAAAAAGCATCACTACAGCATGATGCTTATTGGCCCCCCTGCGGACATTGCCACAGGACCTACCGATGCGAGCAGGGATGTATACCTTGGCACACACAGCACTCAACACTTCCCACCCCAGGCCTAGAGGGGGAGCCCCACTGGCTGCCCTTAAGCCATATCCCCTATAAAGGTCCAGGTCTGAGGGAGGAGTCGGTCAGTCAGCCAAGAAAGTCAGTCAGTTAGGACAGAAGGTCAGCTAGGACTGAAGAGCCTAGAGGAGCTGGTTGCTGGGATCAGTCCCATAACCAGAGAGGACTGACCCAGCTGTGCAGCGCCCTAGAGATAGGAGCACAGGAAGAAGAAGAAGGAAACATAGTGGTTACCCTCATAGTTCACCCGGACACCGTAGTCCGTGCCTGCCATTAACCACTTGTGGCAGAGAAACCCCGAAGGAACCAGAAGGATCTAGTTTCCCCTAAAGCTCAGTGTCCAAACGCGACCAGCTTAGGACCCCAAGAAAAGAATAGGGATCCCAAGAGGAGGTCCTCACCGACAGTTATGGAAGGAGCATCCTGAGGAGAAGAGAGCGGCAGATCTAGATTCAGGCAGATCTACCCAAATCATCGCATACACAGACAAAGGAGGCCTCACAACTCTCCAAGGTGGACGTCCCAAACCGCACCGGCCACCTGGTTACCCTCTTGGAACGTACCTGCGCAGTGACACCAGTAAATGGCACTGAAACAGAGACTGTTGTGTGTGTGAACCTGATTCCCCGCCGCCTGCAGCGATTACAGCAGTACTGTAACTATAACCACCATCATCCACCCTGCCACGCTGAGGAAAAGCTCCGCCTGTGGCGAGCTGTACTATGACTAGCCCAGGGTATGGGGACTCAGGTATCTGGGCCCTCTGCTGCGGTAGGGATGTCACTGGTGGCCTGCCCAGACCTGTGGCCCTGATGGTCAACTAAAAAGGGGTAATTGGAATGGGAATAAAAGTTTAAAAGTTTATCGTGATGCCACCCGCAGATTCTGGTGATGTAGCACCAGTGCCGCTTCAGACCTCTGGAAGGCGATGGTACAGCAGCCGAGATGGTACAGCTCCCTGCAGGTAGAGCTGGCCCTCGGGGGCAGGGATGCACCTGTAGTGATGGAGGTGCTGCTGATGGAGATTAGCAAAATACAGTGCAGCAGTGAATAAGCACACAGAGACTCTGTCACTCTACCTGGGTACTTTACTGGAGCGATGCTGATGGTAGTACAGTTCACAGAAAACAGCCATTGTTAAGTACGGATAGCCGGCCAGGGTAGTCACAGTGGGCTGCAGGATCTCTAACCTGTGTCCTGCTGCTACTGCCTGTCCGGGAACAGCCTGCTTAGTACCAGGCCCGATTGGGGTGCTTTCTGAGTATCCCAGCTTCCCGCTCTCTTCTCTCTTGCACTGGATATCGACCCCGGTGGGTTATCCTGGTGTGACTGGTTTTCTTTCTGACAGGGTGTCGGGCCGGTAGACAGACCCACGATCTCCGGTGTTACGGTTCAGGGGCTGAACTCCCTGTGCCGCGTCTTCAGAACCAGTACTCCGGTATATGGACCAATGGTCCCTCCCTGAGTATGGACACTTGGGGGGTCCCCTCCTTCAGTCTGGGTTGCTTGTTCTCTCTCTCCAGGCCCCCTCTCTGGAAGTCTCCTTTTTCTCTCTTGGAGGCTCCGTCTTTCCTCAGTGCTAACTAAAATTCACTGTGTGTCCTCCCCTACCGTAACTCCCTTCCCCTAGGGTGCGGGCCCAAAACCATCTATTCTAGGTGGGTGTGTGGGAGTACTAGGATGGGATCCTCCTATACATTTTACATTCCACTGTGCCAGGGATAACCGCACACTCATTTATGGGTGCAGTAACCCAACTGGACGCCTGACCAGTGGGGCGCCACATCCTACCTCTGCTGCGCCACACCATCACCTCAGCGACTGGCTGCAGTGCTGGTAACCGCTTCCCAGACACCACAGGTGGCGTCACGTGTAATCCCCCAATCATCATCCCCATCAGCCATTGAGTGCCCAGGGCACGGAACCAGGACCCGACCAGCCGTGATCCCCACTGAAGCCACCGTTCCGGTATCCGAGTAACCCCATCCCTGCCGGCCTGACTCAAAAATTGGCATCACGAACAGGATCCCGTGCCCGGTAAAACTGGGTACTGTGTGCCTTAAATCAGATTTTATTGACTGAACTTTATTTTACTGTGTAGGCCCAAAATGGCAGGACTGGAGATGTAACTGAGATGTGCTGGCCCAGCGGTGTGCCTCGGCCCCTAATTGAAAGAGAGCCATGCAAGAGGTACCAAACTGTCTCCCGCTCATGCCATCAAACAACAAGGGGGCAGGTTAAGAACCAGACCGCACCAGCTCGGGACTTTAAAAAGTGAACAGGGTGCTGCCAGAAGCGAGAACAAGAGACATTGGCGACTATTAGACCTGTTACCCGAGCACGGCCCAGTTAAGATGGCAGCTCAAAGACTGAGAGACCTGGTCCACGAAGTCGAGGAAGACCTGAGGGCAGACACCGGAGCCCCAGGGATACCGACATTTGGAGATGAGGGTGACAATGCAGCCCTCTGTAGTGTAGCCCTCGACGATTTGCGGGCCCAGGTGATGGAGGTCGTGGAATGGACGATCCGGAGGTGGAGCACCAACATGCAGCTGGAGCTGAGCCGGCATGCGAGACAACAACAGGGGCATGAGCTAGACCCGGAACCGGGGGTGTCAGTGGAACCAGAGACCGAGCACCCGGTGGCTAATGAGGACTACGCCCCCACAGAGCCGAGCTAAGCCACCGCTGAGGAGGCAAAACCACCCGAGACCAGCAACCCACTACCCAGTCAGGAGAACCACAAGTCCGATACCAACGATGACCGGGCTGACGCGGAGCCTGCCGAACTGGAAGATGTCATTCGGTTCTCCGAAGAGCCCGACCTGATCATAGAGGAATTTGAGGAAGAAAGCTCTACCAACCAGGCGAGTTCCTGGGAGGACCGAGAGGAAGAACTAGTCGGCGGCGCAGAGGCATCTGGGCCCTGCAAGTTATGGTGGGCCGATCGCCTGGAGTAACCAACATCCCGGGTTGGAACAGAGATGAGGCGATTTGGAAGCCAAACTCCAGGAATGGCCTCGCACTCCTGGCAACCTGTCGAGAGGCCACAGTTTGCCCAGGATAATGAGGCAGAGTGGCAGAGGCGGCGAGAGGCATGGTGGGCCAACGAAATGGAGACCCGCCAGGCCCGCGCCTTTGCCCGTACCCAACCACCATTACCTGTGGACCAAAGAAAGAAAGGGACAATCACAGCCTTCAACCTGAGTACGGCTTTGCCCGGGAAGCAGGCCTCTATGCAGAGGTCTTCGTGGGGAGGAGAGATATTGAGCCCCACCTCCCGCAAGGCCACCCAGACGGGATTTGTACCAGGATGACGTGATCTCATATGAACGCTATGCAGGACCCCAAGGCTGGTACGCGATCCGGATCAGTAAGTGTTGAACAATTAAGATGATTCCGGTTTTGTGCTAAATGTAAATAGTTAATTGTGTGATTCCCCTGAAAAAACCCGTAAAAAGACTCACATGGACTTGAATGTGAACTTTTGGTGCTGGATCCTGATTGAACTCGAAATCAGAGACTCAATACCCAGCCCCATTGGGCTGATGTAGACTTTAATAACTGTGTTTGGTTTGAAACATTTTAAGCATGGTGCCACACTTCCACCATGTCACTACCATGTGTTCCAGACATGACTTTACAGAAACAGGACTTCTTATGGATTGCTTTCAAAAATGGCTTTCTTATTCTCACTCTGTCAATGATTTACTCTTCTTTCCAACTTTATCCCTGAACTGTCTGGTTTGTTCCTTTGTTTTCATGATATTGTTTGGCCCTGATGTTCTCAGACAAATCTCTGAGGCCTTCACAAATAGCTGTAGTTATACTGAAAACAAATTACACACGTGTGGACTCTATATACTAATTAGATGACTTCTGGAGTCAATGGGTCATCAGGACTTTATTCAGGGGTATCAGACTACAAAAAACTGAATACAAATGCACATCACAATTTTCAGATTTATATTTTAAAAATATTTAGAAAGCCAAGTACAATTTCCTTCACAAATACTTGTGACTCGCTCATTCACAATCTGGGGCTTGCCCTCTTCTCCCTTCTTTGGTAGCACTGGAGTTTTAGTTGCTGCTGACCCCTGGGCTACCTTGGACAGCACATTCTTTTTCCACGCTCGCAGAGTCCATACCTGAGCCTTATGCAGCTGCAGGTTGAGGCCTTCCAGAATTCCGGGTCCACTGGCAGCAACAGGTCTGTGCTCTCCTCTGTCTCACCAGGGACGTCTGCTGCTTTCCCACCTGCCGGACTCTCTGAACCACCAGACGCCATGGTGTCACTTCTGCACACACCGCTCCCTTTCTTCTTTCTGACCTCTTTCCCGCTCTTTTGTCACTGGGCCTCGTCCTTTTGGTTGTCACTCATCTCTTTGGGCAGAGTCGTCATGGCCTCAATCAGGCCCCCTTGGCTTTTTGCTGGCACTTGGGGCGGGCCTGCTCTTTCGTGCTCTGTGTGGGCCCATCCCACATGGGGGGGCGCAACATGCCCCCAGGCCTGCACATGGTGTTAGTTTTCCATAGTCACCATTTTCAAAAGGCACACACAGTCTTTTAAAAGTCCTTCTCAAGGCTCTCAAGACCCTGTATCATGGGACCGTTCGCATCCTGTTTGTGACACCAGTTTTGACTTGCCCACCCCAGGGCCATGGGGCACTCGGAATTGGGCTCCGGTCTACTGAAGGGGAGTCACGGGAGTTGGGACCGGCTTCCGTGACCCTGGGGGAGTCAGTTCTAGTACTATGGGGGTGTTTGAGTTGGGAATAATGTTTGTACAATTTAAGTTTGCGATGTCACCTACGGTTTTCGGTCAAGAGGATCGATCAGACCTCCTGGGTTGTCGTTATTGCAGCCTGATGTCGTTGCTCCCCGTAGGTGGAGCAGTACCCCGGTGCAGATGTGTTCAATTGCGAGGGATGTGCAAGGCCGTGTTCACGCTGGGCCTCTGTGTATCATAAATAAAACAATCTCACACAGCGTTGGAATTCTGTACCCGGTTTACTTACTGTAGTTGTGTCTGATCACCAGGCGCTTCTCTTTGCCAAGTTCCACTCTGGTCCGTCCCCAAGGAACCGAGATAGTTTTCCCAAGACCCTCTTCATGTGCCTTTCCATTCTCTGGTCTCACTCTCTCTCCCAGCGCTACTTCTTTGCCTCGTCTGTCAGTGCCTCCGAACGCAGTGCCCCGATCCAGCAGCCACGGGTCTTCTCGGGTGACTGGTACCTGTCTCCTGAGCCTAGTTTGGCTGCACTTCTCAGTGGGTGCGTCAGGTTGTGGCCACAGCTCCTATAGACCTTGTGGCCTCCGATTTAGTGGTTCAGGCTTACAGCATCCACGCCACATTCAGGGCCGGTCCCTGGGTCTCGACCAACCCCTCCGTCCGACTATGGCCAGTCCCGGAACTGGGCGCACAGGTCGTTTTCACTCCACCTGTGCACGCCCCTGGGATTCTGTTTCTTCTTACTTACTACTCCATACCACACACTACTTCTTACTTCTATTTTCTACCACCCTCCACCTGTTTTTCCCTTGTCCCCTCGACTGGGCCCTCCCCCCGGGTCCTGGCCATGGTCCCCTGGGTCCTAGGATGTATTGGGTGTTTTAGTGGGTGTCTGAGTTCACCATCCCGTTACCTGAAAGACTGAAACACCACACCCGTTCACTGGGTGCAGTACCCCTCATGGCGACCAGACCGGTGGGGTGCCACACTTGCTACCTTAATGTTGATATTTCACATAAAATCCCAATAAAATACAATTAAGTTTGTGAGTGTAGTGTGAAAAATTTGGAAAAGTTCATGAGGTATGAATACTTTTTCACAGCTCAATATGCAATGCTTTACAAAGGATTTGAGTGGCAAGTCCTGTTGATGCTGTGTTTTGGTAAACACCTGATCAGGGCTCAAGAACCCAAGCCTTCATAGCAACTATAGCTCTAGAGCACTTGTCTTGGCAATCGTTGAGTGGCTTGTTTACATGGACAGACTGATCTTCACATGCTCATTGTACAATATGTAGTAGATCATTCAGTGTGCATAGATTGCTCTAGGCAGAGCATGATCAGTTTTCACAGGAAAACCATGTGCTGCCAAGAATCATTATTTTTTGTGCAGCACACGATAACATTTCACCTAAAGTGCATTTTGCGTGTTTGGAAGGTAATTGGCAGCCCGGGGCATAATGATTGCACAGAGGTCCAGGCATATCCAGATGAAATGTATTGCTGCACAGAGAACTGTAGAGTCCCTGCACTGCAATACATGCTTCTGGAGAACAGAGGCTGGCAGTTGACGTCAACGTGCCAGTGACTGGGAACACATAGTAGTGACATCAGGCATTGCCATAGTGTGATGCCCCGCAAATGCAGGCATCACAGAGAGGTACTACACCCGTAAAAGAGGTGTAAATACTCCAGCTGCAGGTGGACCCTAGGATGGTGGGTGGGACCTATTCCCAGCACTCCCACATTAGATGAGTGGTGGGAGGTTACCCAGGAGGGGATATATATTCACCCCCGGGGGGAGCAAGAGAGTCTTTGCTTGAGGTCTGGAGCCTTTTGACTTCGGTCTGAGGCCCTGGCCTTGGGCTAGATGGAGGAAGAGGAGAGGAACTAGACAGATCAGCTAATTGGGAAGGAAGGCCGGTCGAAGAGGGCGCCCGACGAGAGAAGTCCGGGCCCTAGAGAGAAAGGGAGATCCTCAGAGTGGAGCGTCCATACTCCAGGGGATATTCCAGTCCACCAAGGGAACGCCGGGCCCGAGGATCCGGCCAAAGTCCAGCTTTGCAGTCGGCAACCAACTGCTGTGGCTTGTATATCAGCTGCAGCACCCTGCCATCGGAGCAGTCTGCCTGCTTGCTCACCAACAAGGGAGAGGACTCCTGGTACTACGTAAATGGAGCTACTGGGTATAGATCAATTCTAAGCAGGGAAGAACGGACACAGGTTAGTTAACGAAGGTATACCAAGGGTTCCACCATACCACCTGGGATCCACTTGCAGCCACCCATTAAACTACCTGTTCTTGTAACATCTGAGTGCTGAACTGTGAACTTTGTTCGATGCTGCTACGAGTTGACAGTAAAGTACCCGGAGAAAGTGACTTTGCTTCCCGCCTGTGTTTTTTCTGTATTAACCTGTTCCCATTTCAGGAACGCTGCCCCGGAGGAATAGCCCTGCCTGTAGGGGGCTTACTCATCCTAGCCGCATTACCAGCTACCTCCGGTGGACTGTGGCAGCGCTGGTGACCTATCTCCAGAAACTACAGGTGGCGTCACGAGAACTGTATATAGAATTCCCCTGTAAATATGTCCCTTTTGAAACGT
>JARQOC010000011.1:152719372-152819704 GCA_033576535.1 Allobates femoralis | reverse complement strand
GGTCATTTTACCATCGTCGTTTAAAGGGCACCCCAAAAAACATGCACAGAGGAAATCAAGTTTCCCAGGCTATTGTTACAAAATTTGGACGGCCAGATCTTTTTAAAACAATGACCTGTAACCCCAAAAAATGGAGCGAGATTATCCCCCCAATTTAGAACCATGGCGGGGGGGGAAAACACGGCCCGGATTTAGTCCCCCGTGTCTTCAAAAAAAAATTAGAAGCCCTATTAAAAGATATAAACAGTGGATTTTTTGGGCAAGATTTGTGCAATGATTCAGTAATAAAATTTCCCAAAAGGGGGGACTACCACATGCTCACATTTTGGTTTTTCTGGATAGCAATTCCAAATTACGCACTGAGGTAGATGTCGATTTTACTGTTTGGGCAAAAAATTCCTGACCCATCCGAGTATCCTGTGCTCCATAAAATTTTGATGCAAATATGATTCAGGGGACCCTGTGGACAATTCAACCCCAATTCTCCATGTTTTGGATATTGGAAAGGGGTAAAAAAGGATTCCCAAAAGATTTCCAAACCAAAAACTCTAATAGCACACGACCCTACCCAATTACCCAACGCAATGCAGGACCTTCATTTTCCCCACAACGTTCTCACATGGTTGAAAATTTTTCTTGGGTTGTTCCCTATAACCCTTTCTTAAATTAAGTATTTAAATGTCATATAAATGTGGAAAACTGTTTCATCCATTCAAAGTGTCAAGTATCAAATTTAAATATGTTTTCCCAAAGGGGATGATAAAAACCCAAAACTGGAAATTTCTCAAACAAACATACAACATGATTTTAAACCCCCACCAATTTATGGATTCAAGATACGTCAGTGCACCCCGGGGCAGCTTGGAGAATTTTTGCCTATCCAATGCATAAACAATCACACAGCATTGTTCGCCTTGCCGTACATCTGCCACAGTCACAACCCCTTTATTTTCATGAAGATGCTTCTGTTGAGAACATTGCTGCCATGACACATAAAAAAATCAACTCTTATGGCCTACTTTGAACTGAATGAGAATGACCCACGTGCTCATGAATACTTCTACCGCCAAATTCCTGAGCACTATGTCTGGAAAGCTGGTGCATGGGAAATTAGGCAGAAACGTGGAACAACAGTCATTGGAAGAATGTATACGGTCAGTATGAAAGATGAAGAACGCTACTATTTACGGTTGTTGTTACTACATGTAAAAGGAGCAACAAGTTTTGAGCACATTAAGACCGTTAATGAAGTCGAGTACCCAACTTTTAAACAAGCAGCAATAGCCCTTGGATTACTTTTGGATGACAGTGTTTGGCGAAATACCTTACTGGATGGCTGTGTTCTAAACATGCCTGCACAGCTTCGGGATATGTTTGCTTACATATGTATCTTTGGTCCTCCTGCTCATCCATTGGAGTTGTGGCAAGAATTTAAAAAAGATTTTATTGAAGACTACTGCCGTGCATATCACCCTAACAATGAGGACTGTGAGCATTGTGAAGGCTATGCAATGACAGATGTTCAAAATGTGTTAAAATTTCATGGCAAAAGCTTTACGGATTTTAATCTACCACGCCCCAAAAGAAAACAACAACTACAACCACAATACGACAAAGAGGAGGAGTTTAGAAGAGCCCAAGAAATGAAAGAAACTTTAAATCAACAACAACTTTTGGCCTATAATGCCATAAATGAAGCATTACAGGATACAAGTCAGCAAGCTAAGTGCTTTTTCATTGATGGCCCAGGTGGCAGTGGGAAAACATATTTGTATGATTTGTTAATTCGTCAAATAAGAGGAGAAGGAGAAACTGTGTCACCTGCTGCCAGTACTGGGATTGCAGCCAACTTATTGGAAGGAGGAAGAACCATCCATTCACTTTACGGGATACCTATTCCAATCAATGAAACGTCTGTTTCAAGAATCAAAAATGATACTGATGCTGCACACCATTTGAAGAATACTAAACTTTTCATTATTGATGAATCCACTATGCTATCCAAATACGCACTGCATGTCATTGACCAACTATTAAAGGATGTTATGACCAAAGATATCTCGAAGAAAAATAAAACACCCTTTGGAGGGAAAGTCATTGTTCTGGGAGGAGACTTTCGTCAGTGTCTTCCTATTATTCCTCATGGAACACGAACTGATATCGTAGAGAGCTGCATTAAATATTCCAGACAATGGCAGATTTTCACTCAATTGCCACTACTTGACAACATGCGCTCTGTTGATCCAGAATACAGCAATTGGATACTTCAGCTGGGAAATGGACAATTGACCAATTCTTATAACCTTGGAGATGATGTTATAGAAATCCCTGAAGATATGATTTGCACAGGTTCACTAATATTTGACATTTTTGGTGAAAACATTGTAATTGATGTCAATGACAATGAAAGCATTAATACAGCAGCATCACATGCCATTCTTTGCCCCAAAAATGATGATGTGGATCAGGTCAACTCTAAGATCATGGATTGCATTGCTGGAGAGTATACAGAATACATTAGTGATGATTCCATTGATCCGGACGAGACAGAGGACCCAGAGCAATACCCTGTTGAGTTTTTAAATTCATTTACACCCACGGGGATGCCATCTCATCGTCTGAAATTAAAAATCGGCACCATTGTAATGCTTTTGAGGAACTTCAACAGCAGAAAAGGTCTTTGCAATGGGACTCGCTTAATTGTCACCGGTTTGTTTGCCAACATGATTCGAGCAAGAGTCATTACTGGGTCTGCTGGAGGAAATGTGGTTTTCATTCCCAGGATTGATTTGTGCCCATCAGAAACAGGCTTGCCTTTTAAGTTAAGACGTCGCCAATTTCCTCTGAAGCCAGCTTTTGCCATGACAATAAACAAATCCCAAGGACAAACACTTGAGAAAGTAGGGATTTTTTTGCCAGAACCTGTTTTTGGACATGGACAATTGTATGTGGCTTTTTCAAGAGTGAGAAGACGATCCAATGTAAAAGTGAAAGTGGTGGACACTCCAATCCAAGGAAAATTGCTGCCTAACAGTGACAAAGTATTTACCAAAAATATTGTCTACAAGAATATTTTGCACTGAACTCTTCCCTATGACTATTCTTCTGTTTATTTATCTTTTGAAAAAAAAAAAAAAAAAAAAAAAAATTTTACTGTTTCACATTTTATTCTTTTATATACTGATTTCTACTATATTTTTGTGAACACACATTTAAAATAATATGAGAGATGTGTATCATCCACATTTCTACAGTGGGTGATAGAAACCACTATTTCAAGCTCCAGCACTATATGTGCTGAGAGATTTCATTGTCAGTCTTTACAGGGAGAGGTTTTTGTGAACAGCTAAGAGACGGGTGGGATGGCTGTTCACACACATCTCATTAGCAAGGTGTGTTCCACATGTTTAGATAGATAGGGACAAACATAAATTATTAATTAGATTCTACCACACCATTTTTCTTAGATTTTTTCACTTTGTTGAGGAATATACTAAATGATAATAATTGATCATGAAGGACTCACCAACAACATACTTGCTGTAATTTTCATAATTGCATATATGTAATTTGTACTTAACTTGCGGTTTGTGCAGACAACATAGTTGCGGCAGTGTCATCCACATCAACTGCAGTCACCTGTGGTTAGTTAGTCGATGCATCTTATGCACCTGCTGAAGCTACGTTAACTCCATTTACCGTAGGTTAACTACAAGTTTTTTTGTTATTGCATGGATATTGCTGCAAGTCTGTAGCTGGTAACTCCTTCTGTATCAATTTACAAAATTTTATTATTTACATCACAATCCTCAAAAAATCTAAGAAAAATTCAGGTATAAAAAATATCTAAATTATATCAATTCGGATTTAGTTAGATTAGGACTCACCAGGCGTAAGGGCATCTTGACGCGATTGGTGGGCTGACACAAACTGGCTGATACACCTATTACTGTTATTAATTCATCAATTTTAATGATTGATACATTAAGAAGTATTGCTACTTTGTGTTCTAAGACCCTTACAACATAATTATTCAATTTTCCTTATATGATATCAACAATACAAATATATGTAGTTGCTGTAAAGATGTCATTGGAATAATTGGATTATTATTTAAAAATCTTTAAAAAAACAATAAACATATTCTAGACAACCGATGCATTTGCATTAGTCTAACAGCTATAACTACTATAATCAAATTAACGTACGTTCTAGAATCCCGATGCATTTGCATCGGGCTCACAGCTAGTATACTAATGTGCCACAAACAGGAAGTTGATATCACCTGCCATTCCCATATTATTTAGGTGCATCCATATAAATGGCTCACCCTGTATATCTACGTTATCTATCTATCTATCTATCTATCTATCTATCTAAAGGCCCAGTTACACACACAGATAATTGTACAGAGATTATTCGCAGATCTCTGGTTGCAGTGAAATCATGGACACATTCTTCCATTTTGTGGCCGTGTACAAATGTAACAATGGGTCCATGATTTCACTGCAACCAGAGATCTGTGAACATGGGATTGTAGGCCCCACTCCTAATATTATAAGCCAAACAGACGATATAAGAATAACACCAGGCATTGGTTGGCATGAAATGGCCGAGAGGCTTTTAATATGGTTACCTTTAATAAATAATCCATCTATATTAATTAAAGCTTTTTCCTTAAATAATGTTTTTTCAACTCATTAAACTCAAATTTGTAAAGTCCATTAAAACCATTATAAAGACCAACATAATAATAATAATATAATATATATATTTATTCATTTATATAGCGCTATTAACTCCATAGCACTTTACATACATCAGTAATGCTGTCTCTCTTGGAGCTCACAATCTAAACATCCTATCAGTATGTCTTTACAATGTGGGAGGAAACCGGAGTGCCCGGAAGAAACCCACGCAATCACGGGGGAGAACATACAAAGTCCTTTCAGATGTTGTCCTTAACATGAAAATAGGACTTTCCCCTCACTAAAAGCCTGACGACAGGGAAATTGGGGAACAGAAATAAAGAGGGGATGGGTGGGCGGGTGCAGTTTTTCTTCGTCTCCTCAGAGACACTGACTGAAAATTCCTGTGGGCGGGGCATAACTACTTCACTCTCCCGCACTTTTCAAACCAATCAGGTGCAAACTTATCAGACATGCAGGACAGCCAATCACAGCGATCACCTGCTTCTGTTACCTCACAACAAGGACTCTTAACCCTTTACCATCCATCATGAGGATACCTCATGAATATTAAGGCTCCTATAATGACAAACACATGTTAGGAAGAAACAGATACCTCAGTATGCTACCAGACAACTCAACTGGGGTCCACAAGCCCATGCAGCCCCCACTCTAAGCGATTAGGGGGCTCAATAAGCTCTGCACAATTATCTGTGTGTGTAACTGGGCCTTAAGTGACGCTACGTTTCAACCTGTATGGTATTTGTCAATCCAAATTGCAGATTTTTAATTGCTGCAATAATGCTGAAAATGTAATAAGCAAAGATTAAAACAGAAGAGGGAGACATAGGCGTCTATACATGCCAGTTATCACCACTCCTTGGTAGTATTCGGCTATCTCGTGGCCACCTTTTATATTGTTTACTTATCATTATTTTGTGTCTCATCCGCCTCCTCTTTTTCGTTGTTTCTTGATTTTAACTAGCAGCATTTAATTCTTGTTTTTTTATATGTAGTTGTGTACCTCAATAAAACATTTATTGTTTATATACATCTCTTTGATTTCTGATTATCATGGAGTATCACAACAAAGCATAGTATGTACCCCAAAGTTGTGTAAATAAAAACACCAGCTAACCATTCTGAAAACCAGCCCCCATACAGCTCCATTGATAGTAAGGCTAGTTTCACATTGTAATTGAGCTGTTCGTTTAACACACCTGTTTGAAATCAGCACAAATGCAATGTAATGGACTGTTTAGTGCATCCATAGGTTTCCATTCATAAAGCGCATACTATGACATGGCAAAAATCCGTTTGCAAAGTATACATTTCTTGAAACACTCATGAGAACTTGGACTACAGCATTTTTCAGTCCTGTTAAGAAAACGTACAGTAAATATTAATGTTTTTCTCTCATTGGACTCTATTACAAATGCAATATAACGTAATTCCACAGATTTGTACAGATTTGTAGAATGCGTTATATTGCAATTGTCTCCTGCTGCTTGCTTCCAGGGCCACTCATTAAGTGTGGTGCCCTACCGGTCAGGACGCCACAAAAAGGTACTACACCCAAGTCACGGGTATGGTCGTCCACTAGCCCCAAGGTGGGGGATGGTAAGGTTGAGTCCTCAACACAGCACAACACCACACAATACACTTAGGACCCAGGGGAACTTGGGCACAAAACCCCGGGGGGAGGGCTCCGTAGAACAACAAGAAGGGGAGTTTAGTTTCAGTGAGAGACTCAGAGTGAGTGAGAGCAAGTGAGAGAAAAATAGTGCAGAGAACTTGAGCAGTGCCATGCTCATTCTGAAAGACTAGGAACCCTAGGGGCGCCGGCGGAGCTGGATTGGCCGGTGCGCCCGAATCCAGAACTGATACCACCAGTGGTTGTGGTCAGGCACAGGGACCGGCCCTGAATGCGGCATGGAAGTCTATCACCGAACAGCTGAAACCAGAGGTTACAAGCTTCATAGGAGCTGTAGCTAACACACCTGGCATATACCCAGAGATAGCAGCTGAACAAGCGTCCGGAGACCAGGTACCAGTCACCCGCCAACACCCATGACTGCAGGATCAGGGCTCTGCACACAGAGATGCTTACAATATGACAGGCACACCACCGAGGATCTCATATCTGCCATCCCAATTCTACTAAACACTGTACTGGCCGGAGCTTTTCCAAGAGTGTATAACATCGATGACCTGTTGTACTTGAAGCTGTGAGTAAAACCGGGAACAGAATTGCAGAACGGTGTGAGACTGAAGTATTCCTGCAGCAACAGCCTGTGGAGGGCACTTTACTTAATGCCTAAATTAATCCCTCACTGGCAGAGACTATTACCTATTATACCTGCTGCCCTGGCGATCCGCTCCGCCCATGGGGAGCCACTCTATCCTAGCTGCCCGTGCATCATCCCCAGAGGTTCTGCAGCAGCGGTGGGAGGTTCTGCAGCAGCGGTGGCTACCCATAGCCACAAACCATGGGTGATGTCACGAATAACTCCCTTATAAATCCCCCCTTTCCCTACCTAAACCAAGAACTGCCTTTTACAACTGAATTCAGGGTCACAGAAGCTGGGTCTCGACCCCTGTGACTCCCCAGAACTGG
Organism: Allobates femoralis; assembly: GCA_033576535.1. NCBI lineage: Eukaryota > Metazoa > Chordata > Amphibia > Anura > Aromobatidae > Allobates > Allobates femoralis. Next base: position 152,812,399 of record JARQOC010000011.1, on the reverse strand, counting down.
TAAACAGCCCGGTTCCGAGTACCATAGGGACCTATTGCGACACATAAGCTTCATGCATATTCACTGCACTGACCAGCAACAGCCAAAGACGCTCACTCGCTTTTCATTCTCAGCACAGATAAAACGGACTGGCTTCAGCCCCCAGCTATGCACTTTATCTTGGATGAGTATCAAATAAGGGGTCCCCACGCTGTTTAAATCAAATAAATAGTTTAAAAAAAACAGTGGCTGTAGTGTTGTAGTGCAGATGACGATGAATCCAGAAGCACACACAGATATGCTGAACTGCTCAGTCGAGTGACCATACTTTAATGAAATCTCTTCCCTTTCCCAGCTCCCCCTTTTCCTGCCACAGCTCCTCCTCTATCTTACATCACTGATACTAGGCAGAAAAAGCAAACAGGGAAGACAACAAGCAAACTGCAGAAGATATAACATTACAGTGGCATGCGGTCTTCCCCCCCAATTAATACTCAGCCAAGATAAAGCACATGGCTGAGTTTGTTATTCTTACCATGGGGAGGCGCATATTTATTGCCCCCCTAGGGTAAAAATAGCAGCCTGTAGCCACCACAGAATTTGGTACATTTATTAGAAGTGCCAATTCCTGGCGCTTTACTCTGCTCTTCTTGATTCCCTGGTACGGTGGCATCGGGGTGATAGAAGGGGTTAATGACAGCTTTGCATTGACACCTTTAATTAAACCTTGGATTGGTAATGTCAGGTGTCTTCTGATACCCGCCCATTACCAATCCAGAAAGTGAATTGTTAATAAACACACACACGTGAATAAATAAACATATACACACAGAAAATTTCTTTATCTACCATATAAAGCTGATGTGTATGTATTGTATCCACTAAAATAATCTGCACAATCACATTTACTATGTTTGATAGACTATGTTTTAAGGGGAAATTATAACCCATGCTTTACAATCATTCACCAACAAAAACCCTTATTTACTGTTTGTATGTGTGAGGTAATAGATACTGCTTTGCCTGTTTTATCAAGTGGTGTATAGCAACCAATCACAGCTCAGCTTCTCATTGGTTGCTGTAGGCAATGAAGGACATTTATAGTATAACAAAGCGTATGCATGTCTGTGAAATATCCAGCCAAACTTGCCAAAGGCAAGGACTTCTGGAAAATGCTGCACATTGCACATGAAGCAGCAGCCACACAAACCCCAAAGCGACTAAGACACCTCTTTGCTATTCTTTTAGCAACCTGCCACTCACAGCCCTCAGCAGAAACCCGTACAGCCCCAGTATACAGTAGGAGGCCACACACAGTCCCCATTATACAACAGGAGGACACCCAGCCCCCAGTTTACAGCAGGAGGCCATACACAGCCCCTAGTATACAGCAGGAGGCTGCACACAGCCCCCAGTATTCAGCAGGAGGCCGTAAACAGGTCTCAGTATACAGCAGGAGCCACACACAGCCCCAGTATACAGCAGTAGGATACACACAGCTCCCAGTATACAGCAGGAGGCTGCACACAGCCCCCAGAATACAGAAGGAGGCTGCACATAGCCCCCAGTATACAGCAGAAGGCCACACCCAGCCCCCGGTATATAGCAGAAGGCTGCACTAGCCCCAAGTATCCAGCAATAGGCTGCATACAGCCCGCAGTATAAAGCAGGAGGCCACACACAGCCCCCAGTATACAGCAGGAAGCCACACACAGCCCCAGTATACAGCAGGAGGTCACCACAGCCCCCAGTATACAGCAGATGGCCACACACAGCCTCCAGTATACAGGAGGAGCCCCTGTATTACAGCGGCAGGCTGAACATAGTGCCCACAACACAGAAGAAGTCTTCACACTGCTCAGTATTGCAGAATGAGGCTGTGCACACAGCCCCCAGTATACAGCAGGAGGCCACACACAACCCCCAGTCTACAGCAGGAGACAGAAACAAGAAAATCAGATGTGTACAAAAAATGGGATCACCCAAAATTATTTAACAAATAATAACAACTTTATTATACACAAAAGGACACAGCAGAACCATTAAAAACAATTAAAATACATAAAGTGCCAAATGCAAACACATCCCCACACCACTCATACACCCAGATACAGGTACAAAAATATGCAGGTAAGGTGACAAAGTTTTGTCTATGTAGCCAAATACCTATAGAGTTATATCCTAGTAAAATGATCCTGGCAAAAGGCTGAAAAGCAACATACAGGATAATCTGAGACTCATGTATATATACAATATAGTTGAATTTATACCCGTCCCCTATAAAAGGAGACCCAAGTGCTAAAAACCATGGGGAAAGGAAAGGACCCTACCCCATGTAATAAAAAAGTCCCATCAGATAGGTAGATCACTGTCTTTGCATAAACATCCAAAAACTCAATTCAGCAGTTATATGACTCACCGTGGCCGGGACTCCGGAGGGACAGGCGTTTTCTTCCTCCTCCTTGTCACGGGTGGACCGCGCCTGCCGGTAGTGGGGCCCGGTGGGTACAGATCAAAATGAAGACGTTGTAGTGGAACAGATTAGGGGTTAATTTGTTTTGTGACGCCACCTATGAGTTTTTTGGTAACTTTACCGGCGCTGCGGGGCCTCCGGGGGATGGAATGCAGCAAGATGGAACGCTCCCCACAGGCTGAGCGGTGATCCCCGGAGCCAGAAGCTGCACAAGATATTCTGAGGCAGCTGTGGTTACCTTAGTATGCGGATTAACAGTTCATAAGACGGCACGGACACGGTAAGTCTCTGTAACGGGTAATTTACTGTAACCAGCAGGCAGTACATGGCATACAATGACGGGTAGTGGACCGGGTGGACTCAGCAATGACCAGTGTTTCTCAGAGATCCGCGGTGTTCCTCCATTCTAACTACTTGTGTTGCCGTTGTCGCCCAGGAATGCCAGATCGGGTACAAGGAGGCTGCTTGAATGCCCTATCCAGGGTATACGTTCCAGATGCTTTGGGGAGCCTTGGGTCATTTTGGTGGGTACACCGCTGGCTAGACGACTGTGTGTGGCGGTGGTGGGGTGCTCCTGTAAAGCGGTCCCTCCACTCCTCTGGTTCGCATAGCGGAGCTGAACTACTACTAGCTTCGGTACCAGCAAGCCGGCTGTAGATGGGCACGGGATGATTTTGGACCCGCATGTAGATGCCGTTGATCGGTTGTTAAGGCACCGGGAATAATGGTGCTCAACCAGGGTGATGGCCAGGGAAACGGCCAGGGGGCCGCACGGGACTGTGCAGCCCCCCCCCTCCTAGGTTGCGGAGCTCGTTGGTTTAGCTCCTTCGCCTACGTTGTTCAGAGAGTTCTTTTTTTTTCCCAACTCCTATGTGCAATCAGTTCTCCACTACACACTACCACTACACTCCGCCCACCAGGACCTGATTGGCCCTCTATGCTAGGTGATGCATGTAGGGTATGGATCTCTGAGTTAACCGTGTGACTGCTGAGTCAGAGAATATTGCTGCTACTGTCTTGGCTGCAATACCCTCCAGTGACGCACTCGGTGTGGGGCGCCACATATACATACACTACCCTTCCATGAATGCAGCATACACACTGCATTCAGTGGTGCCTTCAGTTTGGAAAGCGCCAGGGGGGTGACAGGCCCTCTTTAAATTAGACAGATCTGACATTTTAGTTAACAGAAATGTGAATATCATCCTCTGAACTACTCTCTAGTGACTCGATTCAACATGTAGAAAGTAAGACTTGGTTGCTATGATTCAAACATAAGATGCTCCAAGGAATAAGCTGTAATAAGCCTTAATTATCTGAAAGGTGGCATTGTTATTTAGCTGTTGCAAATGTCTCCCTGCGTTACTCAGTCGGTGTCTTTCTTATTCAGGCTGAACAAAATCTCAATCAGACTCAAAAAAAATTGAGAATTACTTTAAGTATACTGAGTTTTAACAATTCTTTTCCCTTTCATCAGTCACCACAGTTCTGCCTTCAGAACAGTTTTGGGCGCATCATAAATGTTCCCCTGTATATATTGTTCTCTAAAATGTATGCTCCTATTAGAGGTCAACAGGGAAACCTTTTCTAAAATGAAAATAGTAGAGAAAAATTCCTCTTAAAGGAAACAATCTAGTTTTTAGGGTAAAACACATACAGTTCACACATTTGTTACAGTTGACTGGAGATCCAAAGCACAACGGATGATATACAGAAATATAGATATGGCTGAGATCAGGGCCGACTGAATCTGTGTAAAATTGGTAACCAGGCACAAGATGAAGTGAAACAATACAAAGAACAATGCAAAGAACAAATAGTAAAATCAGGTAAATGTACGCTGAGCAACTTAAAAGATCATAGGAGCAAAAAGAAGCTTTTCTCACCAACACCAACTTCGCCACATACCGTAATTGCCCTAAAACACACATAAGTCTGGTATTATCCTTCAAAAATAAAAATCTGATTAATAAGCAGCCAAACTGCAAGAATAACAAATGTACCATATAGGAAATACGGCAGCTGTCAGTCACATGACCTGTCTATTATGTGTATGTGTGAGCTAATATAAACTGTCAGGGGGGAGGGCTTCCTGTTGCCTGGGGATTTATCAGGCTGCCGACAGCAACCAATCACAGCTCAGCTTCTATTTTGCTACAGTTAATTAATCTGAGCTCTGATTGGTTAATATAGGCAATAAAGGACATTCTCAGTATAACAAAGCTTGTGTGAGGTAATAGGATGTCAGTTAAGGTGTGTTGGTGGAAAGGCTGATGTCAGTCACATTACCTCTCATGTGAGAGGATATAGAAACTGCCAGTTGCAGACTATTTTTACCTCAATAATGCCTCATAAAAAAGTAATTCCTTGGCACGAATGTCAGCTGATGCAAAAAGAAAAGCTGCATTACGGGCCAATGAAAAATGTGAAGACCGAGAAACAAGGTTGACACACATGAGAACAGCAGCTCAAGAGCCAATGAACTTTCTGAGGAGAGGGAATCGAGGGTCGCAGACAAGAGAACAAGAGCTGCTTCCTCAAGGACCAATGAACTTTCTGAGGAGAGGGAAGCGAGGCTTGCAGACATGAAAACAAGAGCTGCCTCCTCAAGAGCCAATTAACTTTTTGAGGAGAGGGAAGCGAGGCTTGCAGACATGAAAACAAGAGCTGCTTCCTCAAGGGCCAATGAACTTTCTGAGGAGAGGGAAGCGAGGCTTGCAGACATGAAAACAAGAGCTGCTTCCTCAAGAGCCAATTAACTTTCTGAGGAGAGGAAAGTGAGGCTTGCAGACATGAAAACAAGAGCTGCTTCCTCAAGAGCCAATGAACTTTCTGTGGAGAGGGAAGTGAGGCTTGCAGACATGAAAACAAGAGCTGCTTCCTCAAGAGCCAATGAACTTTCTGAGGAGAGGGAAGTGAGGCTTGCAGACATGAAAACAAGAGCTGCTTCCTCAAGAGCCAATGAACTTTCTGAGGAGAGGGAAGTGAGGCTTGCAGACATGAAAACAAGAGCTGCTTCCTCAAGAGCCAATGAACTTTCTGAGGAGAGGGAAGTGAGGCTTGCAGGCATGAAAACAAGAGCTGCTTCCTCAAGGGCCAATGAACTTTCTGAGGAGAGGGAAGTGAGGCTCACAGACATGAAAGCAAGAGCTGCTTCCTCAAGAGCCAATGAACTTTCTGAGGAGAGGGAAGCGAGGCTTGCAGACATGAAAACAAGAGCTGCTTCCTCAAGAGCCAATGAACTTTCTGAGGAGAGGGAAGTGAGGCTCACAGACATGAAAGCAAGAGCTGCTTCCTCAAGAGCCAATGAACTTTCTGAGGAGAGGGAAGCGAGACTTGCAGACATAGTCAACTTTATGGAGCCTGTTCAAGAGTTGGGACAGCCAAAAATCGGTTCGTCTTTGCACCTGAAAGAAGAACTAAGAATGTCGTTTATCAAAAGGCTCTCGAATAAGGAGTAGAAGATTACTTCACATTACTAGGCCAATTTAGTTAAATCTGTGTGGAATGTCTGTGGTGTTGAAATATATGTTGTCAAATGCTTCTATTAGCTTAGTTTTTGCCTTTTAATAATTACATTTCTATCTATTTGTTTTGTGGTTTTTGTGTGCAGAATACATTTTTCTTAACACACTCTATTTGTTAACAGCAGTTATTAACCCGGCAAAGCCGGGTAGTACAGCTAGTACCTAATAAACAAACGAACAAAGAAACCCACCACCTCACAAGAGTTCCTGCCACCCAGCTGCTGTTCTCATGTGTGTCAGCCTCGTTTCTCGGTCTTCACATTTTTCATTGGCCTGCAATGCAGCTTTTCTTTTCGCATCAGCTGACATTCTGGCCAAGGAATTCCTTTTCTTATGAGGCATTATTGTGGTAAAAATAGTCTGCAACTGGCAGTTTCTATATCCTCTCACATGGAGGTAATGTGACTGACATCAGCCTTTCCCAACACACCCTAACTGACATCCTATTACCTGACACAAGCTTTGTTATACTGAGAATGTCCTTTGTTGCCTATATTAACCAATCAGAGCTCAGATTAATTAACTGTAGCAAAATAGAAGCTGAGCTGTGATTGGTTGCTACTGGCAGCCTGATAAATCCCCAGGCAACAGGAAGCCCTCCCCCCTGACAGTATATATTAGCTCACACATACACGTAATAGACAGGTCATGTGACTGACAGCTGCCATATTTCCTATATGGTACATTTGCTGTTCTTGTAGTTTGGCTGCTTATTAATCAGATTTATATTTTTGAAGGATAATACCAGACTTGTGTGTGTTTTAGGACAATTATGTGGTGAGGTTGGTGTATGTGTGGTGAAATGTGTGATGAGGGTGGTATATGTGTTCAAGCACGTGGTAGTGTGTGGCGCATTTTGTGTTTGTGTTCATATCCCCGTGTGTGGTGAGTATCCCATGTTGGGGCCCCACCTTAGTAACTGTACGGTATATATTCTTTGGCGCCATCGCTCTCATTCTTTAAGTCCCCCTTGTTCACATCTGGCAGCTGTCAATTTGCCTCCAACACTTTTCCTTTCACTTTTTCCCCATTATGTAGAGAGGGGCAAAATTGTTTGGTGAATTGGAACGCGCAGGGTTAAACATTTGCCTCACAACATAGCCTATGACGCTCTCGGGGTCCAGACGTGTGACTGTGCAAAATTTTGTGGCTGTAGCTGCGATGGTGCAGATGCCAATCTTGGACATACACACATATGAGGCGGTAGACAGGGTAGGGGGTACTCGGGGACCGGGCTGATGGCAGCTTTGATGGAGAATCACAGCTGGTCGGTCCCCAGGCCCGTGCCCTGGACCCTCAATGGCGGGGAATGGTGGGGGATAAAGGGGATTGGTAACGTGATGCCACCTATGGTACCTGGTAACGGGTATACCAGCGCTGCAGCCGGCCGCTGAAGTGATGGTGGGTGTAGCAGAGTGTGATACAGCTCCCCACAGGTGGAGCTTTACCTCAGGGCAGCGGGGATGGATGAGGGGAGTAATGGTCACGTCTCTGCAGACAAGGCGGTGAATTGTGGCAGTTAAGCAGGCACACACACACAGGGATCGTTGTTTTGGTACCTTTTAGTAGTGAGATGGTAACAGGTACAGTCCAGAGAAATAACCAGGTCCCCGGTGCAACTTGGGACTTCCACCTTAGAAAGTTATGAGGCCTCCTCTGTCTCTGTGCTCTGTGGTTTGGGATGAGTCCTGCCTGCGCCTGAACCCTCCACTTCTTCTCCCTCTCTGGGCTTTGCTCTAAACTGATTATGCGGTCCTTCTGCGGGGTCCCAATTTTTCCTACGGCCCCTCGTCCTGTACTTAGTCAGTTTTAGCATCTCTTACTTGTTCTCTCCAGGGGTGAACTTCTCTTGAGTCTTCCGGCCTTTTGCTGTAACAGTAAATGATAGCAGCATCAGACTCTGGTGTCTGGGTGTACTAAAGGGCTACATTAACTGATTCCCTTTCTTGATTCCCTGTTTCCTCCACTTGCCTGCGACCCTTTCCCTAGGGTGCAACACAGCGGTCAGTGGTCCTTGGTCCTGGGCCTGGATCCTTCCCAGTGACCAGCACTTCACTCCAGCTCTCTCCAACTCCAACTGGAACTCACTATAGGGACTGACTAACTCCTCCCCTCAAGCCTAGAAGTTTTAACGGGGAACTGAATTAAGGCAGCCAGTAGAGCTCCCCTTTCAGGTCTGGGGTGAAAGGTGTGGTGTGCTGTGCGAACCAAGGTGTAACTCCCTCCTTGCACCGGTAGATCCTGTGGCAACCCCCCGCAGGGGTGCCACACATACATACATACATTCACACACATACACATTGAGCTTGATATATTAGATTTGTCCATTACAATTCCCTAGTAGCAGATCAGTAGGTAGCAGATGGGATTAGCCAGTTGCCAGGTTATTGATCACAGCAGGGTAGAGGGTCGGAAGGCTGTCGTAGTCTGACTACTAAATCATAGTCATGGTTGATGGGGGCACCTCAGCAGACAAGGCTTCTTTTGGGCACTAGATTACTCTATATTTTGTGAGCAGTACTTTTTGTGAGGCTGATGTAGTTATGGTAAGTGGCCACACGGTGTCAGCAGAGTAGTCTTTCCAAGGTGTCCAGGGTTAGCATAGGTGTCTTTCCTGGCTGGGAAGTATGCTTTCATTTAAGAGGTGTTGATTGTGCAGGAGAAGTGGGGGAGGTCTTATGATCCCCGTGGTCTTCATGATTATGGGCTTGTGGTATGGGATTATCCTTGTGCCGTTTGTGCTCTGTGTCTGTGGGCTTAAATTGAAGGGTGAGAGCCTGGCCGTTGGGGTGGGTGTTTTCCCTTTTCAAGGGTCAGTGAGTGCCTCCACGTGGTGGTCTGCTTGTGGTGACTGTGGGGGGGTGCTGTTTAGTGTGACTGCTGTCTGCACCACATGGTTGTGCCTGACTGATGAGGATCCCACCGGATTTTTGCCTCTTGCATTGGAGCGCAGTGCTGCACTTATCTACTGTGGTGCCTGAACCTCTCCTCAGCAGGCCTATTTGGTCCTGTGCTGCGCTGTCACAGCACGTGTAGATGTGGCCTGCGTGTTGGGTCCTTGGGGGCTGAATCGTGCTTGAGATCTGTGTCTGGGAGCGTCTCACCTCATCTGCAGTGCAGTGCTGCTGCGTGTCTCCTGCTTGAGCTCCTCTGCCTACCGATCTAGATATGGGGGGTCAACAGTTACTCTGCACCTCAATGAAGATATTCCTGTACTCGGGAAGTTGCTGCTGTGAGATGCAGGTGGTTGCAGCCAGCATAGGACCCTCTTCTCACCGGTGCAAATCCTCCCGATCACTCCTTTGGCTGCTCCCATGCTCCCCTCACCCATCACCAAGATCAGCAGGCCCCAGATGTCAGTGGGGCAGGTCCACACCTTCACTACATGATCCCTGTGACTGTGGCACCCAGAATGGATGGCAATGTTCTTGGCTCAAGGCTTTGCTTGATGGCGGGTTTCCAGCAAAAAAAAAAAGGCCCTTCTGTAGCTGGGTCCAAACTTCCCAGTGTCTATCTGTAGGGACAGCTTTGCAGGGGCTGCGGATGGTCCGGTTGTTATATTGTAGCCAGGATGGGCTTGATACGGCATGGATGGCAGGGAGAGCACGGGTCAGCATCCTCCCTGCTCAGCCATCTTGTAATCGCGGGTTAAATTGTTTATTATTTTCTTGCGTGTGGCAGCATGGGAGGGCCATATCCAGGATGGGGGGACACATATTCAGGATGAGAGGTCCATGTACCACGATGGGGGGCTATATAGCAGGATATGGGGCTATATCCCAAAATGGGGGACCATATCCAGAATGGGAGGGGCTGTATACCAGGATGGGGGGCCATATCCAGGATGGGGGGCTGTATACCAGGATCCATATCCAGGATGGGGGTTTATATCCAGAATGGGGGGCTATATACCAGAATGGGAAGCCATATCTAGGATGAGGAGCTCTATACCAGGATGAGGGGCTGTATCCCAAGATGGGGAGCCATATCCAGGATAGGGGACTGTATACCAGAAAGGGGGTCTATATCCAGGATAGGGGGCTGTATACCAGAATGGGGGGCTGTGTACCAGGATGGGGGGCCTTATCCAGAATGGGGGGTTGTATCCCAGGATGGAGGGCTATTTTCCAGGATGGGGAGCCATATCCAGGATGGAGGGTCATATCCAGGATGGGGAATGCTGTATACCAGAATGGGGGGTCATATTCCAGATGTGGGCTATGTCCTGGAATTAAGGGCTATAAACCAGAATTGGGGGCCATATCCAGGATGGGGATTATATACTAGGATTGGGGGGCCATTTATTACTTGGAAGGGGCCCAGGATGGGGTCATTACCCCCATAATTGTCAGCAGCATATTCCCCCCATAACAGTTCATCATAACCACATTTTTTGCTTACATTTTTTTCTATTTTCCTCCTCTAAAATCTGGGTGCGTTTTATAGTCCGGTGCATCTTATAGTCCGAAAAGTATGGTACATAAACGTGAGATAGTTGATAACTGCCTGCCTGTTGTGCCTGGTGCTGGTCTCTCCTGATGGTGATTAGGCAGTTTCTGCTGACACCACATCCTCTGTAAAACATGGTGGAGGCAACGTGATGGCATGGGCATGCATGGCTTTCAATGGCACTGGGTCACTTGTGTTTATTGATGACACTAGCTGTGAGCCCGATGCAAATGCATCGGGATTCTAGAACGTGCGTTAATTAGATTATAGTAGCTATATTATTTTTTTTTTTTTTTTTTTTTTTTTATTTCCAATTTTTTTGAATAACTTAATGTTATGAATATTTTATTTATTAGTTTTATTTTATTAGAATTAGTTAATGTTATGAATTTTTATATGGAATATTTTTTTTATTATTTATGATTTTATTATTGTAATTATTTATTATAGAATATTTTTAGAATATTATTTTTTTTTTTATTTTAATTGATTTTTTTTTTATTTGAGTAATTTGAATTTCTTAGAATTAGTTAATGTTATTAATATTTTAATTATATATATATATATTTTTTTTTAATTTTGATTTATTTTAATATTTATGATTTTTATTATTTGTATATTAATTTTTTATTTTAATGAAATTTATTTGTATTAGATTATTTTTTTTTATTTAAATTAGTTAATTTAATTAATATATTAATTTTATATTTATTATTTTTTTTTTTTTAATTTTATTGGGGGGGTGTGAATACTTTTTGGGGGGGTGTAAGGACTTTTTGGGGGGGTTGAATACTTTTTGGGGGTGTGTGAATACTTTTTGGGGGTTGAATACTTTTTGGGGGGGTTGAATACTTTTTGGGGGGGTGTGAATAGTTTTTGGGGGGGTGTGAATAGTTTTTGGGGGGGTGTGAATAGTTTTTGGGGGGTTCAAAACTTTTTGGGGGGGTGTGAATACTTTTTGGGGGGGTGTGAATACTTTTTGGGGGGGTTGAATACTTTTTGGGGGGGTGTGAATACTTTTTGGGGGGTGTGTGAATACTTTTTGGGGGGGTTGAATACTTTTTGGGGGGGTGTGAATACTTTTTGGGGGGGTTGAATAATTTTTGGGGGGGTGTGAATACTTTTTGGGGCTGAGTGCTCGCAATGGCCGCGAAGTGGGCATTGCGAGTCGCTGGCCGAAAATCGAACCAGAGGCTCGGCCACAAAGTTAGCGATTTACCGCTCAGGCAGCGACTCGCGCTACATGAGCGGTAAATCGCTAACTTTGTGGCCGAGCCTCTGGTTCTATTTTCGGCCAGCGACTCGCAATGGCCGCTTCGCGGCCATTGCTCGCGCTCAGCCAGCGACTCGCAATGGCCTCGCGGCCATTGCTCGCGCAGGCCAACTGGTGACGTCACAGAGTGACATAGCCACGGTCTTTTCGGGGTCCGACACGGAAGTGCCTACGGCAATTATATAGTAGATATATATATCAGTACGATGGTATATGGTGGTAATTAGAGCACATGTATAGCAGCACTATAGTATATGGCGGTAGATTATAGTAAATGTATAGCAGCACTATAGTATATGGCGGTACATTACAGTACATGTATAGCAGTGCTATGGTATATGGCGGTACATTACAGTACATGTATAGCAGCACTATGGTATATGGCAGTACATTATAGCACATGTATAGCAGCACTATGGTATATGGCAATACTGCGGTCACCGCGGTCCCCCACTCCTCCTGGCCCCCGGTTGTCCACAGTAAAATTAAAAAAATCCTCAGTGAGGATACTCACCTGTCCGGCGGCTCGCTCCACCTCCGCCTTGTAGGTCCTACAGGCCTTTAGGACCTGTAGTTGCCTGGGCAAGCGATCAGCTGAGGAGGGGAGGGGGGGCAGGATTGTGTTGGGGGGGCAGAATGAAGCGAGCGGGGCAGAATGAAGCGAGCGGGGCAGGATGGAGCGAGCGGGGCAGGATGGAGCGGGAAGGGGGGGCAGGATGGAGCGGGAGGGGGCAGGATGGAGCGGGAGGGGGCAGGATGGAGGCGGGGGAAACAGGATGAAGCCGGGGGAAACAGGATGAAGCCGGGGGAAACAGGATGGAGCCGGGGGGAACAGGATGGAGGCGGGGCAACAGGATGGAGGCGGGGCAACAGGATGGAGGCGGGGCAACAGGATGGAGGCGGGGGAGGGGGGCGGCAGGATGGAGCGAGCAGGGCAGGATGGAGGCGGGGGAGCAAGAAGAGCGGGGGGGCAGGATGGATTGAGCGGGGCAGGATGGAGGCGGAGGAGCAGGATGAAGCCGAAGGGGCAGGATTGAGCAGATGAGCAGAATGGAGCAAGCGGGGCCGGATGAGTAAGCGTGAGGGCAGGATGGAGGCAGGGGAGCAAGAACAGCGGGGGTGAGGATGGAGCGAGCAGGGCAGGATGGAGTGAACGGGGCAGGAAGTAGTGAGTGGGGCAGGAAGGAGCAAGGGGGGCAGGATGGTGGGTGGGGGGGCAGGATGGTGGGTGGCAGAGCAGGATGGGAGGGGGCGGGGCAGAATGGAGGCGGAGGGGCAGGATGGAGGCGGAGGGGCAGGATGGAGGCGGAGGGGCAGGATGGAGCCGGAGGGGCAGGATGGAGCCGGAGGGGCAGGATGGAGTCGGAAGGGCAGGATGGAGTCGGAGGGGCAGGATGGACGGAGCGAGGCAGGATGGAGAAGGCAGGGCAGGATGGAGAAGGCGGGGCAGGATGGAGACGGCAGGGCAGGATGGAGACGGCAGGGCAGGATGGAGACGGCAGGGCAGGATGGAGACGGCAGGGCAGGATGGTGGCGGGGGGAGGGGGGGCGGGGAGGATGGAGGCGGCGGGGCAGGATGTTGGCGGGGGGTGAGGATGGTGGTGGGGGTGCGGGATGGAGTCGGGGGGGCAGGATGGTGTTGGGTGGGGCAGGATGGATAGGGGGGGGCAGGATGGAGGCGCTCCTCCTGACCCCCTCCGCTCCCCGTGGCACCCGTCCCTCTGGGCCTCCAGTCTCTGCGGCCCCCCTCCCTCTGGGGCTGCACACCCCCCTCCCCCCTCCTTCATGGTGATAATAAAACTAAAAAAACCTCAGTGAGGATACTTACCCTGCGGCGGCTCGCACCACCCGTCTTGTAGGTGGCAGGACAGGACCTGTCGTTGGCTGGGAAACCGATCTGCTGGGGGTCAGTGGGCAAAGCGAGCGTCAGTGGGCAGAGTGGGGGATGAGTGGGAAGAGCAGGGGTTAGTGGGCAGAGTCATTGGGCAGAGCAGGGGTCAGTGGGCAGAGCTGGGGTCAGTGGGCAGAGCTGGGGTCAGTGGGCATGGTCAGTAGCCAGAGGGGGGGGGGTAAGTGGGCAGAGCAGGGTCAGTGGGCAGAGCGGGGGTGAGTGGGCAGAGTGGGGGGTGAATGGGCAGAGCAGGGTCAGTGAGCAGGATTTGGGGGTCAGTGGTCAGAGCAGGGTCATAGCGGGGGTCAGTGGTCAGAGCAGGGGTTAGTGGGCAGAGTGATTGGGCAGAGCAGGGGTCAGTGGGCACAGTCAGTAGGCACAGCAGGGGTTAGTGGGAAAAATCAGTGGGCAGAGCAGGGGTGAGTGAGCAGAGCAGGGGTGAGTGGGCACAGTCAGTGAGCAGAGCAGGGGTCAGCGGGCAGAGCGGGGGTGAGTGGGCAGAGCAGGGTTTAGTGGGCATAGCAAGGGTTATTGGGCACAGTCAGTGGGCAGAGCAGGGGTTAGTGGGCAGAGCGGCGGTCAATGGGCACAGTGAGTGGGCAGAGAAGGGTCAGTGGGTAGAGCATGGGTGAGTGGGCACGGTCAGTTGGCAGAGCAGGGGTCAGTGGGCATGGTGAAAGGGCAGAGCGGGGGTGAGTGAACAGAGGGTGGTCAGTGGGCAGAGCAGGGTCAGTGGTAAAAGCAGGGGTGAGTGGGCAGAGTGGGAGTAAATGAGCAGAGCAGGGTCAGTAGGCAGTGTGAGGGGTCAGTGGGCAGAGCATGGTCAGTGGGCAGTGTGAGGGGTAAGTGGGCATAGCATGTTCAGTGGGCAGTGTGAGGCGTGAGTGGGCAGTGTGAGGGGTCAGTGGGCAGTGTGAGGGGTGAGTGGTCAGAGCAGGGTCAGTGGGCAGAGCAGGGTCAGTGTGAGGGGTGAGTGGGCAGAGCAGGGTCAGTGGGGTGTGTGAGGGGTCAGTGGGCAGAGCAGGGTGAGTGGGCAGTGTGAGTGGTCAGTGAGCAGAGCAGGGTCAGTGGGCAGAGCAGGGTGAGTGGGCATTGAGGGGTCAGTGGGCAGAGCATGTTCAGTGGGCAGAGGAGGGTCAGTGGGCAGTGTGAGGGGTCAGTGGGCCGAGCAGGGTGAGTGGGCAGAGCAGGGTCAGTGAGGGGTGAGTGGGCAGAGGATGGTCAGTGGGCAGAGCAGGGTCAGTGTGAGGGGTCAGTGGGCAGTGAGGGGTGAGTGGGCAGAGCATGGTGAGTGGGCAGAGCAGGATGAGTGGCCAGTGTGAGGGGTCAGTGGGCCGAGCAGGGTGAGTGGGCAGAGCATGGTCAGTGAGCATAGTGGGGGTGAGTGGGCAGAGAGGGGGTGAGTGGGCAGAGAGGGGGTCAGTGGGCAGAGCAGGGTCAGTGGTCAGAGTGGTGGTGAATGGGCAGAGCAGGGTCAGAGAGGGGGTCAGTGTGCAGAGTGGGGGTGAGGGGGCAGAGAGGGGGTCAGGGGGAAGAGTAGGGGGGTGAGTGGGCAGAGTGGGGGTGAGTGGGCGGAGCAGGATGAGTGGGCAGAGCAGGGTGAGTGGGCAGAGTGTGGGTGAGGGGGCAGAGAGGGGGTGAGGGGGCAGAGTAGGGGGGTGAGTGGGCAGAGTTTGGGGGTGAGTGGGCAGAGTGGGAGTCAGTGGTCAGAGTGGGGGTCAGTGGGCAGAGCACGGTCAGGGGCAGAGTGGGGGTCAGTGTGCAGAGTGGGGGTGAGGGGGGCAAGAGAGGGGGTGAGGGGTAAGAGTTGGTGGGTGAGTGTGCAGAGTTTGGGGGTCAGTGGTCAGAGTGGGGGTCAGTGGTCAGAGTGGGGGTCAGTGTGCAGAGTGGGGGTGAGGGGGGCAGAGAGGGGGTGAGGGGGAAGAGTAGGGGGGTGAGTGGGCAGAGTGGGGGTCAGTGGTCAGAGTGGGGGTCAGTGGGCAGAGCAGGGTCAGGGGCAGAGTGGGGGTCAGTGTGCAGAGTGGGGGTGAGGGGGGCAGAGAGGGGGTGAGGGGGAAGAGTAGGGGGGTGAGTGGGCAGAGTTTGGGGGTCAGTGGGCAGAGTGGGGGTCAGTGGTCAGAGTGGGGGTCAGTGGGCAGAGCAGGGTCAGAGTGGGGGTCAGTGTGCAGAGTGGGGGTCAGTGTGCAGAGTGGGGGTCAGTGTGCAGAGTGGGGGTGAGGGGGAAGAGTTGGTGGGTGAGGTGGGCAGAGTGGGGGTGAGTGGTCAGAGTGGGGGTCAGGGGCAGAGTGGGGGTGAGTAGGCAGAGCAGGGTCAGGGGCAGAGTGGGGGTCAGTGTGCAGCGCAGGGGGATGAGTAGGCAGAGTAGGTTAGATCGGAACAGGACCTTTGATGACGTCACGATCATGTGATCTGTGACTCCACCCATCATCGTGACGTCATCAGAGGTCCTCAAGCAGGATGAAGAGAGATCGCGGCTGGCTTGAAGGAGCTGTGGTAAGAGGCCGGGGGGGTGACCGGACAGTGGAGGGGGTCTGTGCTGACAGGCGGGGGGTGACCGGAGAGTGGGGGGGGGGCGATCGGGGAGCGGAGGGGCAGTGGTGATAGGCTGGGGGTGACCGGGCAGTGGAGGATGGCTATGGTGACAGGCAGGGGGGTGATGGGGCAGCGGGGGGAAGTGTTGTGACAGGCGGGGGTGACCGGGCAGTGGAGGATGGCTATGGTGACAGGCAGGGGGGTGATGGGGCAGGCAGCGCGGGCAGGAGGAGGATCATCACTATTAATATGTGTGCTGACAGCGGCGACGGCTCGCAATGGCCGC
Source organism: Allobates femoralis (assembly GCA_033576535.1). Lineage (NCBI taxonomy): Eukaryota > Metazoa > Chordata > Amphibia > Anura > Aromobatidae > Allobates > Allobates femoralis. The sequence continues at coordinate 152,795,989 of JARQOC010000011.1, read as the reverse complement.
TTCGCGGCCAATGCTTCGGCGTGATGACGTCACAGAGTGTGACATAGCCACGGCACGTCGGGGGCCGACATGAAAATGCCTTCGGCAATTATAGAGTAGATAACAGCAGACAACAGTAGCCGGATGAATTCTGAAGTGTACCGGGATATACTTTCAGCCCAGATTCAGCCAAATGCTGCAAAGTTGATTGGACGGCGCTTCATAGTACAGATGGACAATGACTCCAAGCATACAGCCAAAGCTACCCAGGAGTTCATGAGTGCAAAAAAGTGGAACATTCTGCAATGGCCAAGTCAATCACCAGATCTTAACCCAATTGAGCCTGCATTTCACTTGCTCAAATCCAGACTTAAGATGGAAAGACCCACAAACAAGCAAGACCTGAAGGCTGCGGCTGTAAAGGCCTGGCAAAGCATTAAGAAGGAGGAAACCCAGCGTTTGGTGATGTCCATGGGTTCCAGACTTAAGGCAGTGATTGCCTCCAAAGGAATCGCAACAAGATATTGAAAATAAAAATATTTTGTTTGGGTTATGTTTATTTGTCCAATTACTTTTGACCTCCTAAAATGTGGAGTGTTTGTAAAGAAATGTGTACAATTCCTACATTTTCTATCAGATATTTTTGTTCAACCCTTCAAATTAAACGTTACAATCTGCACTTGAATTCTGTTGTAGAGGTTTCATTTCAAATCCAATGTGGTGGCATGCAGAGCCCAACTCGCGAAAATTGTGTCACTGTCCAAATATTTCTGGCCCTAACTGTAGAGCTGTCCGGGTAAACCTTCCGCCTTGCTCCACACTCTTTTCCAAGTGTCCCGACTCCTAGGCTTGCTGGACGGCAGAAGGGCCACTCTAGGTCACTGGTTCAAGCCTAACCGCGGCTATCACCAGGACGTCTTCGCAGCTCTCCTAGCGTCTGCACACTCTGACTAACTCCTCCCCCAGAAGCAGTATTTATAGGGGATCTTGCCTAAGGTCAGCAAGTGGGGCTCCCCCTACTGTGCCAGGGTGGAAGGTGTTGCATGTAGTAGATACCTGCAGTGAAAACCCAGCTGTGCTGTAGGGAAGTCTGTGGCTACCTGCGTGAGCAGGGCACCACATACCCTCCTAGGTAATTTCAGTACTCCTGGACTGAGTATTTTTGTTCTGGAACAAAAGGGATAACAATTATAACAGGTAACATATTTACAAGTCTCAAAATATAACATTTTACAAAAATCACTGAAAAATATTGGAAAACTTGAAAACAGGTAAGTCCATACGGTGCTAGTCCATTCACCGCAGGCCTTGAAGAAGAAAAAGAAGTTTGTTGTTACACCAATCCTGTAACCATGATCCTTTTAAATTGTAATTTGGGGAAAAGTTCAAAGGGGAAAAGTCTTTCAAAAGTTCAACAAGTCCTTACAGGTAAAGTCTCTGTAGGCTCAACAGCTCAAAATACACACCAACATTTACTAGGGGTGTGACGGCGTAGGAGTCCTAGGTACCATAGGGGCCTCTACAGGTCATAAGTGCTGTAGGCCTCCTGGCCTTGGGGTCACCTCTTGGCCAAGTTGTTGCTCTCCCTAGACAGCTCCTTACACCAACTCCACTCACCCCTCTTTTGGTGTTGTGTACCTGGTTTTTGGCCTACTCTTCACCCTTTTATACACTATTTACATTCTTATTTTACAACTGCTGCTATTTACATGTTACTTTTCAGTTTGGACTCTACCTTACATTTACTGTGCCCACTCTCCATACTTAGACGGGGGTTGACCTTGTGTGCTCCTCTGTGATCTACGCACTACAGGTGTCACTGTCTCAGGTTAGGTTTCTAGTGAAGGGCATGGTGCAGGTAAGCGTCTGCGTGGTCTTAGTCTCATTACAGGGCTAGCAGGTGTACCGATTGCAGCATCCTCAGATTCTCTAGTAACGGGTATTTCTTCCTGATTCCCTGATTCCTTTGTACCATCTCCTCGGGCTGGTAGAAATTCAGTACAGGCACTAAGATGGCTCCATCTTGCTGAGGCCAATTTTCTGGGAAATCTCCTAGAATTGTTGAGACTACCTTCTCCTTTGGTTCTTCACTTGGATTTAGCTCTTGTACTGGTTTTGTAGGGGATGGTCGCGCTGGCTCTATCTGGAGATAGCTGCGGGTACGGGACGGTGGTTCTACAGGGGTTTCGGTCTGAGTCCCTGCTTCCCGGGTCTGGACGGGTGGCGGTACGGGTGGTAATGAGGCACGGTACTCCACAACTGCCTGCACTGTTACTGCTGCCTCTCACGCTTCTCGGCCTTCTCTCATCAACGTCAGCTCACAGGCCCTCTCCACGCTCCACCTTTGGCACACCCATGCCAGCGCTTCCTCCATGTCCTGGCAGAGTCATTCAAATGTGTCTCTCCAGTAGTCGGCATCCCTCTCTAGTGTTAAGAGGGACGCCGCTGCTGGGTCTCCTTGTGTGGCTCTGGCCTGTTCCTCGACGTCACGCATGATATCTCTCCAACGGGGTGCTGCCGGGTATAAAGGAGCCTTAGTCATTCTGTCCTTCTCTTCCGGTTTGTCTCTTTATTGGCAGCCACTCCCGGAGAACTTCCTGGATTTATTTTGAAGTAATAAACTGGTGAACAGGGGCATACAGGGGAGTCTTTATTCAAATTATTATTTTTTTCCGTGTGTGTTTATTTAACTCTATACTTGCTGGGTTAGTAATGGCTTAATGCCAGCTGACAATCTACAGCTGGCATCAACTCCATTAATCTGTTAGCCCAATTGACAATTCACCAGGGCAATCAGGGAGAGCCAGGTAAAGCACCAGAATTGGTGCATCTAATGTGATTCACCATTTCTGAAGTGGCTGTGGGCTGGTATATTTAGGGTAGGAAGGGCAAAACAACTATAGACCTGCCAACGCTGCTAATACGAGCCCCAAGCTGTCTGCTTTACCTTGGCTAGTTATCAAAAGTGGGATGGTGCCCATGTCATTTTTTTTAAAATAATTTAAATAAATAGTTTTCAAAAACGGGGATCCCTCTATTTTTGATAGCTACTATGATTATTCTATAGCCATTTTTCAGCATAGAAATTTGAGTCCCCATTGACTTGTATGGGGTTTAGGGTGCAAGGTCAAGTCCGGGTCCAGAACTAAAGTTATTTTTATACTTGGCCAAACATGGCAAATCCGAATATCCACGGGTCACTGATCACTAGTCATAGATCGTGCTGCCATCCATTTTTTTCTGCATACAGGTTCAATTTAGTCATTCCATGCCTCCATAGTGCTTCAAACGGCTTGTCAATTGAATAGTGCATTTTAATTAGGACCACCTCCTTGACTGCTAAATTCAAAAGGAGCATGGACTTCAATGAATAAAAAAAGTTATATTATTTTTTTCCTTCTCACCTAGATATAGATTTCTTCTGCTCAATAACATGCAGTCTGATCGACGTCTTTTTTTATTAGCATTTTGTGGACACAAAGAGTACATTTAGTTAATGCAAAACTTTTTTTTCAGTTCAAATATGGCAGAATCTGCTAAAGGAGCTTCTGGTTGAATCTCTGAAAGGGTACCTTCACACGTCACAACATTGCATGCAATTTCACTTGCAACTTACTGGTTGCAGTGAAATCATGGACACATTGTTCCATTTTGTTGCCGTGTAGAAATGTAACAATGTGTCCAGTAAGTTGCAAGTGTAAAGGTACCCAAAAGCCCCCGTCACACCAGGCGACGGGGCTGGGCATGTCGGTGGCGACTGGCGGGTGGGCGCACGTTTTTGGCGCCCCACCAGCGTTGCCGTCCCCCGTTAACATGGGGCGACACCTCCAGCCCTGCGCCGGCGAGCTGTCAGGCGGCATCGCCGCCGGGGTGTCTGAAAACCCCAGCGGTGATAGAGGACAATGGGAGCCTATGGCTCCCATCGCCTGACAGGTCACTGGCGGCCGGTTACATGGGGCGATGTGTGCACATCGCCCCATGATGGTCGCCTGGTTTCAGAGCACTGCTCTGAAACCAGGCGACTGCCCGGCACTGCGGACATCGCCCCTTTACATGAGGCGACGTAGGGGCGATGACGTCGACAATAGGCCACGCCCCCATGTCGCCTCTGTAATGAATGGGCGGCGATGTCGCCCTGTGTGATGGGGGCTAAAGAGTAGGGAACCTATCATTTCACTCTTTCACGACCTTGCAAGTTTACATTAATGTGCTTTCATTTTTTTATCCCTTTCTTCCAAGAGCCATAACTTTTTTTATTTTCCTTTCAACATAGCCACATGAGGGCATATTTTTGTGGGACGAGTTGTACTTTTGAATGACACCATTCATTTTACTGTATAGTGTCCTAGAAAACAGTAAACTAATTTAAACTGCAGTTAAATTGCAAAAAAAAGTGCAATTTCACATTTTTTTTTTCTTTTATTTACCTTGTTCATTATATGATAAAACCTGACCTCGCAGTATTATTCTCCAGGCCAGTGCGAGTAGATACCAAACATGCATAGTTGTTTTTTTTTTAAATTCAAGTGGTAAAGTGGTCACTTTTGGTGCCATTTGTTTCAAGAATCGCCACATTTTCATTTTTCCTTATCTAGGGCTATGTGAGAGTTTTTTGTGCTGAGCTGAGGTATTTACTGATACCATCTTTGGGTACATGCAATGTTTTGATCGCTTGTTATTGTATTACTAGCTATTGAACCTGTTCTACACCCTGGTGGTGGCATTTTATTGCCACATTTTTACTGAAGCATTACCTGAAAACGAAATGGATTTATTGTGCAAAAATATCTCTGTAAATCACATTTTTGATTTAAACTGTGGTATTTCTTAAAGTTGCCTTGTTGGTGTGGACTTTGTGGGTCTGGTGTTCTTTATATTTTCCTCCCCTGGCTGCTTTCCTCTTCTTAATTTAAATTTTGTACTGTGGCCACCACCATTATCCCAATGGCCGATGTGTGCGCAGTGCTATGTTTATGTTGTAGTTGAATTTTACAATAAAATAGTACCAAAGTCAGCGCATGCACATAACATGATCTCCAGCGCCATTTTATTGAAAACAATGTCTCTGCGAATATCTGCAACAAATTGGTTATATTCGCAGAGACCGTGTCTTCAGTAAAATGATTCCAAAGATTGCCGAATGCGCATGCACTGACTCTGGCGTCATTTTATTGTACTGTAGAATTCAACTACAACATACTCTGTACACGCATCGGCCAACCTGGCTTTGGACAGAAGGACACATTCAGCATTATATTATAGATTATTGGTTATGTTTGATAAGGTTCTAGTTGTGCATATCAACCAATCAGATAAGGAGTATAGACTAGAATGTATCATGAAAAAATATCAAATTTATTTAGTATGACAAGCAAAGACAAGGAGGGGAAGATCACAAAGTGCTCCATGCAGGTGGCCACAATACGGTCTACATATATTGCACTGTATCAGACACACAGACCATGTCTGTCCATATATCAAAACAGAAAACTGGCGTCTGCGCAGAGACCCATATACAATAGTTCATTATGTGGGCACCTAATACATCATCACACACATAACCAAATGGATAAAGGTTTATACTGACATTAAACATGTTCCATACATATATCCCTTGTGGTATTTGTGGGTCAAGATAGAAGAGGCATACCTATATATCATACCCATACCATGGGAACAGAGCGTTACACCTAGGAGTGTTACTGACAGGCAGTCTCAGTGTGTCATGTAGCTAGGAGGCATAGTTACCAGAGCCGTCACTGGCCATCTCGCATGGGGCAGCAGGGGTGAGGGGTGGTCCGGACCAGGGGACCACATACTGTGGTCACGAAACGCGTTGGGGTCCCCTGGTCCGGACCACCCCTCACCCCTGCTGCCCCATGCGAGATGGCCAGTGACGGCTCTGGTAACTATGCCTCCTAGCTACATGACACACTGAGACTGCCTGTCAGTAACACTCCTAGGTGTAGCGCTCTGTTCCCATGGTATGGGTATGATATATGGGTATGCCTCTTCTATCTTGACCCACAAATACCACAAGGGATATATGTATGGAACATGTTTAATGTCAGTATAAACCTTTATCCATATGGTTATGTGTGTGATGATGTATTAGGTGCCCACATAATGAACTATTGTATATGGGTCTCTGCGCAGACGCCAGTTTTCTGTTTTGATATATGGACAGACATGGTCTGTGTGTCTGATACAGTGCAATATATGTAGACCGTATTGTGGCCACCTGCATGGAGCACTTTGTGATCTTCCCCTCCTTGTCTTTGCTTGTCATACTAAATAAATTTGATATTTTTTCATGATACATTCTAGTCTATACTCCTTATCTATGTTATGCAATCTTTTTGGAGTAACTTTTGAAGTATGCCCCCTAACTTTAGTGTGGCCTACTTCTTCTTATTATGGAATTCTGCTTGTTAAATATCAACCAATCAGAGCTCAGGTTTCACTTTACCTCAGCAGCTTCAATGTTGAAAGCTGCGCTCTGGTTGCTATAGGCGATGTGATAATAATGCATTAGGTTCAGTGAAATGTATAGATGTACTAGATGGTACACATGATAATGCATCGGGTATTCTAGAATATATATGTAGTTTATTTATGAAGATTAAAAAATAATGCAATGAATACACAATATCTATCACCTACCTATGTGTCTATCGTCTAGGTATGCTATATTTATTTATCATCTCTCTATACATGTTTTATCTATGTATCTATCTGCAAAGAAAAAAAAGCTAAACAGCACTCAAGGCATAGTCTGAACTGGTGCAAGCTGCAACACTGAAGAATACACAGAAAAAATGCAAAGCAGCACACAGTCACTGCTAATCATGTGTGTGAATACGGACATACAGATAGAAGTAAAAGCACCTATGCACTTGAGAAAAAATATAAAAACTCGCTTTTTTTAAAAAAACTCAATTTTTGGATTTTTTGCCTTAGACGGGAGTGAAGTTCGTCACAGTGACTGACAGTCTTGTAGACAGGAGTGAATTGCGTTACAGTGACTGACAGCCTTATAGACAGGAGTAAAGTTCATGACACTGACTGACAGTCTTATAGACAGGAGTGAACTGCGTCACACTGACTGACAGCCTTGTAGACAGGAGTAAAGTTCATGACACTGACTGACAGCCTTATAGACAGGAGTGAAGGACATCACACTGACTGACAGTCTTGTAGACAGGAGTAAGGTTCGTGAGACTGACTGACAGCCTTATAGACAGGAGTGAACTGCGTCACACTGACTGACAGCCTTATAGACAGGAGTATAAGTTTGTGACACTGACTGACAGCCTTGTAGACAGGAGTAAAGTTTGTGACACTGACTGAGAGCCTTTTAGATAGGAGTGAAGGATGTCACACTGAATGACAGCCTTGTAGGCAGAAGTGAAGGACGTCACACTGACTGACAGCCTTGTACACAGGAGTGAAGGACGTCACACTGAATGACAGCCTTGTAGACAGGAGTGAAGGATGTCACACTGACTGACATATCTTGTAGACAGGAGTGAAGGACGTCACACTGACTGACAGCCTTATAAACAGGAGTGAACTGCATCAAACTGACTGACAGACCTTGTAGACAGGATTGAACTGCGTCACAGTAACCAACAGGCTTGTAAACAGGAGTGAACTGTGTCACACTAAGAGCGGCAGTTCAAATTGCCCGCCAAAATACCAAGCTGTAGCGACCAATAAGACGCTGAATTCAAACCACGCGCCAGGCCACGCTACTTCTCTGATTGGTCGCCGCGGCGACCAATCAGCGAAGTGGTGCGGATTGGTGGGAAATATGAATCCTGCGCCACTGATTCGTCGCTGCTGAGACCGGCAACCAATCAGCGGCGCGGTTTGAATTCCGTGTTTCTCATTGGCTGCTACAGAGACCAATCAGAGAATCGGTGCCCGCCTTGGCGCAATATTTAAAATACACTGAGCGCCGCACAGTGTATTTCAAATATGGCGCCATGGCACACGCCGCTATTCTAATCAGAATAGCGGCGCGCGGTTTGAATGTCGCTTCACTGATTGGTCGCTGTATTCTGCACCGACCAATCAAAGGAGTGACGCGTGCCAAGACATCATGTTTAAAATACACTATGCGGCTTGGCGCACTCTGCTCCTCTGATTGGTCAGCACTGAACGTGGCGACTAATCAGAGAAGCGGCATTTAAATTGCGCGCCGCTTCTCTCATTGGTCGCTGCGTTCAGCACTGACTAATCAGAATAGCGGCGCATGCCATGGCGCCATATTTAAAATACACAGTGCGGCTTGGCGTGCGCCACTCCTCTGATTGGTCGCCGCGTTCAGTATTTCAAATATAGCGCCATGGCGCGCTTCGATATTCTGATTGGTCAGCGCTGAACGCGGCGACCAATGAGAGAAGCGGCATGCGGTTTGAATGTCACTTCTCTGATTGGTCGCCGCGTTCAGTGCCGACCAATCAAAGGAGCGGCGCTCCAAGGCGCCATATTTAAAATACACTATGTGGCTTGGTACGCGCCACTCCTCTGACTGGTTGGAGCTGAACGCGGCGACCAATCAGAGAAGCGACATTCAAACCGCGCACTTCTCTCATTGGTTGCCACGTTCAGCGACGACCAATCAGAGTAGCGGCGCGCCAAGGCGCCATATTTAGGATTATTTTAAAAGTATTTCAAATATAGCACCATGGCATGCTCTGCTCCTCTGATTGGCCAGCGCTGAACACGGCGACCAATCAGAGAAGCGGCATTCAAACCACGCGCCGCTTCTCTCATTGGTTGCCGCGTTCAGAACTGACCAATCAGAATAGCGGCGCATGTCATGGCGCCATATTTGAAATACACTGTGCGGCTTGGCGCGTGCCGCTCCTCTGATTGGTCGCCGCTTTCAGCGCTGACCAATCAGAGGAGCGGCGAATGCCAAGGCTCTATATTTAAAATTATTTTAGTTTCAACAAAATTTTATTGTGACAGAAGAAGAGTAGATGCGTACAAACAATTGTTAATCAATGCAATGTGAGAAAAAAAAAATAGGAAATAAATCAAATGAGACAAATAAAACAAATGAAGCGGCCCCCTCGTAAGGGGGTTCAGGTTCATATAGCAAGGCGTTGTTATATACAGTTAGGGCCAGAAATATTTGGACAGTGACACAATTTTCGCAAGTTGGGCTCTGCATGCCACCACATTGGATTTGACATGAAACCTCTACAACAGAATTCAAGTGCAGATTGTAACGTTTAATTTGAAGGGTTGAACAAAAATATCTGATAGAAAATGTAGGAATTGTACACATTTCTTTACAAACACTCCACATTTTAGGAGGTCAAAAGTAATTGGACAAATAAACATAACCCAAACAAAATATTTTTATTTTCAATATTTTGTTGCAAATCCTTTGGAGGCAATCACTGCCTTAAGTCTGGAACCCATGGACATCACCAAACGCTGGGTTTCCTCCTTCATAATGCTTTGCCAGGCCTTTACAGCCGCAGCCTTCAGGTCTTGCTTGTTTGTGGGTCTTTCCGTCTTAAGTCTGGATTTGAGCAAGTGAAATGCATGCTCAATTGGGTTTAGATCTGGTGATTGACTTGGCCATTGCAGAATGTTCCACTTTTTTGCACTCATGAACTCCTGGGTAGCTTTGGCTGTATGCTTTGGGTCATTGTCCATCTGTACTATGAAGCGCCGTCCAATCAACTTTGCAGCATTTGGCTGAATCTGGGCTGAAAGTATATCCCGGTACACTTCAGAATTCATCCGGCTACTCTTGTCTGCTGTTATGTCATCAATAAACACAAGTGACCCAGTGCCATTGAAAGCCATGCATGCCCATGCCATCACGTTGCCTCCACCATGTTTTACAGAGGATGTGGTGTGCCTTGGATCATGTGCCGTTCCCTTTCTTCTCCAAACTTTTTTCTTCACATCATTCTGGTACAGGTTGATCTTTGTCTCATCTGTCCATAGAATACTTTTCCAGAACTGAGCTGGCTTCCTGAGGTGTTTTTCAGCAAATTTAACTCTGGCCTGTCTATTTTTGGAATTGATGAATGGTGTGCATCTAGATGTGAACCCTTTGTATTTACTGTCATGGAGTCTTCTCTTTACTGTTGACTTAGAGACAGATACACCTACTTCACTGAGAGTGTTCTGGACTTCAGTTGATGTTGTGAACGGGTTCTTCTTCACCAAATAAAGTATTCGGCGATCATCCACCACTGTTGTCATCCGTGGACGCCCAGGCCTTTTTGAGTTCCCAAGCTCACCAGTCAATTCCTTTTTTCTCAGAATGTACCCAACTGTTGATTTTGCTACTCCAAGCATGTCTGCTATCTCTCTGATGGATTTTTTCTTTTTTTTCAGCCTCAGGATGTTCTGCCTCGCCTCAATTGAGAGTTCCTTTGACCGCATGTTGTCTGGTCACAGCAACAGCTTCCAAATGCAAAACCACACACCTGGAATCCACCCCTGACCTTTTAACTACTTCATTGATTACAGGTTAACGAGGGAGACGCCTTCAGAGTTAATTGCAGCCCTTAGAGTCCATTGTCCAATTACTTTTTGTCCCTTGAAAAAGAGGAGGCTATGCATTACAGAGCTATGATTCCTAAACCCTTTCTCCGATTTGGATGTGGAAACTCTCATATTGCAGCTGGGAGTGTGCACTTTCAGCCCATATTATATATATAATTGTATTTCTGAACATGTTTTTGTAAACAGCTAAAATAAGAAAACTTGTGTCACTGTCCAAATATTTCTGGCCCTAACTGTACATTATAATTTGGTAAGAGAAGAGAGAGTAATACAAGAAATTAAGATAAAATAAAAAAAAAAAAAAAAAAAAAAAGAGAAGGAAGTATCTTGAGTAGCGGGGAAGCCGCATTCTCGTAGCAGTTCAACAGGTGTTAGTTTTTTTTTTTGCGGGGGGGGGGGGAATTCTATGGGATGGCAGGTGGGTATGTATGGGTTGTTCATTGATCTGGTTATCAAGGTGCTTCACTTTCTTTATAGAGCTTAGTGTTATTGTGTGTTTTACGTTGATAGTGACATTACTCTGTGAAGGTCGTGGTCTTCGTTTTTCGTTATCCAGGGTTCCCATATAGCCCTGAAGAAGTCCATGGTGTCATTTCTGGTTGCCTCTATTTTCTCGAAGAGCATCATGGAGTGGATACGGCGCTTTACTTGCTCTAGTGATAGCAAATCCGTGTTCCATTGTTTGGCTATGTGGTTTTTGGTGGCCATAGTTATGTAGGCGAGTAGCCGATATGCTTTGTTACTCACATTAGGTGGTTTGTCCCCAAACAGTAGTGCTGGTGGAGTGAGTGTGAGTTTGTCATCTAGAGTGAAGTCATTTAACTTTATGACATCATTCCAAAGGGATTTTACGATGGGGCATGTCCACCATGTGTGGAGTGTGTCCCCTACTGTGTCACAGCCTCTGAAGCATCTGTCAGGCTTGGAGCTGTATATGTTGTGTAGGAAGCTGAGGACACGGTGCGTCCTGTGGAGAAGCTTGAAGGACGTTTCTGTTAGTGATACCTGATGGCTTCCCTTCATGATGCTTTCGTGACATCTGTACCATTTTTCTGGTGTGTGAGCGTGATTCCCAGGTCTAGTTCCCATTGCTCCATAGCTTTTAGCTTACGACTATCCTTTGGGTGGTGAAGCGTGGTGTATATTTGGGATATTGATCCTTTTCCCAGCGGGTCATGCATGCATTTGAGTTCAAATGCTGTCACTTTTGGGTGTGTTATAGTTTTGAGTATGGTATGTCTGAAGTGGTATATTTGCTCTCGTCTGAATGTTTCTGGGGGTGGGATTTTATATCTTGTAATGAGTGCGTGCTTGGGCATAAGCGTCGAGTGGTTAAGGAGATGTTGTAGTCTGTGTACATTGTTTTGTTCCCACCATGTGTGGTTTTTGGAGGAGACCCTTGGTTGAAACATTGGGTTGTTAAATAGCTCCAATAGTGGTGATGGGTGGGATTGGAGGGAGTATTGGAATCTTATGGATCTCCATAGTTGTAGGGTGTGGAGGGTGTATGGTGAGTATGTGTTTAAGTTTTTTGGTAGAGTCCCCGTGGCCCAGAGGAGACCCCTCAGGGTGTATGGGGCTAGTTGTGAGTTCTCTATGTGTATCCATAGGGGAGTGTTCTGCTCTGCATGTATTGTTGCCATTTGTGACATTTGTGCTGCCCTGTAGTAGTGTATGAAGTTTGGCAGCGATACACCTCCTTTTGCTTTGTGTTTATGTAAAGTCTGCATGGATATGCGTGGTCTCTTATGATTCCATATGAATAACGTGATTTGGGAGTGGATCATTTTGAATATGGACTTTGGTATTGGTAGTGATCGGAAGAGATATAGGAATTAGGGTAGTGTGACCATCTTTATCGTGTGAACTCTCCCTAAAAAGGCGAGCGTTGGGGTTGACCATTTGTTTAGATTCTGTTCTAGTTTTTGTAATATGGGGCTGTAGTTATATTTGTATACAGTGTTTTTATGTGATGTTAGGTTGGTTCTGAGATAGAGAATGTAGTGCTCTTTGTGTGTAAACTTAAAGTTGGATAGAATTCGGTTTCGGTCATTGGCTGGGGTGTTAATAAACATTCTTTCTGATTTATCCACGTTTACTTTGAGTCCTGAAATCTCCTCGAATTGTTTGAGGAGGCTATCAAGTTTGGAAGCGATATGTGGGGGTTCATTAGGGTCAGTAGTAGGTCGTCTGCGAAGAGGCTTACTTTATTGGTGTGTTTCCCTATTTTTGGGCCTGTGATATCTGGATGGGATCGTATCTTTTGGGTTAGGGGTTCCATGATTATAGCGAATAAGGCTGGTGATAGGGGGCATCCCTCCCTCGTGCCTCTTTTTATGAGTATTGGTTTCGGGGAGGTGGATGGGAGTTTTAGGTATGCGATTGGGTTGTTGTAGAGGAGTTTAAGGGCGTTTATCAATGGTTGAGGTAGCCCCAATCTGTTCAGAACTTGGAATAAGTATGGCAACTGAGTCAAAGGCTTTTTCTATGTCTAGAGCCAGGACAGTTAGGGGTGAGTTGGATTTGTTGGCATTGTGTATAATATTGAGGTTCCTACGTATGTTGTCTGGTGCTTGTCTCGAAGGTATGAAACCCACTTGGTCTTTGTGTATAAGGTTAAGGAGGCAGGTATTTATTCTGTTGGTTAGTATTGCCTTGAAGATTTTAAGGTCTATATTTAATAGGGAGATGGGCCTGTAGTTCTTGATGAGTAGTGGGTCTTTTTTTGGTTTTGGGATGACAGCAATATGTGCGGTGTAAAATTCTTGGGGCATGGTTTGTCCTGAGAGTAAGTTGTTGCAATATGCGCATATGTGGTTCGTTAGTGTGTCCTGGAATTGTTTGTAGTATAATGCGGTCAGTCCATCCGGGCCTGGTGCTTTACCTGCTTTTAGTTGTTTAATGGTGGTCAGTACCTCTTCTTCTGTTATTGGTGAGTGTATTTTTGCTGCGTAGCTCGGGGTTAGGGATGGTAGTGGTATAGTGGCTAGGAATTTGTCAATTTTGGGTTTGGTGGAGTGTGGGTAGAATTTGTGGAATGCAGCATAGATTTTATTTGGGTTGTGGGTGGTATGTGATTGTTCATCTTTGATTGAGAAAATCATGTTTAGGTGTTCCTTGTCTCTGAGTTTGCGTGTGAGCATTCTGTCCATCTTATTGGAGTATTTATAAAACGTCGCTTGTGTCCACCTAATGGCTCTTTCAGTGCGGGGTGTTAGTATTGTGTTGAGTTTAGTTTTGTGTCGAGTATTTTCTTGGTGAGATATTTGGAGGGGTGGGATTGGTTGGCAAATTCCAGTTTACTGAGCTTGTCTTCAAGGTCCGCCTGTGTCTCTAATTTGTGTGGGGTATGGGTTGGGGATTTGTTGTCTTTTTCAGGAATTATCTGGTTCCAGGGACAGTACATTCTCTGTAGGGTGGTTTTTGTGGGGTAGGGGTTGGAGGTTTGCTGCTTTGTTTTGGGGTCGCCTAGTAGTAGGTAGGATTCGGCGTTTGGTGTGCGGGGGGGGGGGGAGTTGTTTTATTTGGTGTTCTGAGATTTTTAATTGTTTTGGTCATGGTTTCTGGGGAGATTGGGGGTTAGAGTTTTTCAAGCGACAAACCTCTGTCCACTCCCTATTGGGTCTTGGTCGTTGTGGTAGAGCGTTGGTGTCATTTGGAGGGATACCTGCCCTTTCCAGGGCTTGCTGGCCTTCTTCTTCCATTCTCGGTGAGTAGGTTTTGTTGTTGTAGTGAAAGATCAGGGCGAGTGGGAAGCTACACTTGTATTTGATGTGTGCATTTAGTAGGGCCGTTGTGGTGCCTTTCATTGCTCTCCTTCTCATTAGGGTCGCTGGGCAGATGTCCGGGAATAGAGCGACTGTGTCTGGTAGTCCTGGCAGAGTAGGTTTGTTGCGTGCGGTTGTGAGGCTCAGGTCTCTTGATTCTTCGTGGTGTAGTTTAAGAACCACGTCTCTTGGTGATGCATCTGATCTGGGTTTTCCTAAAGCTCTGTGTATTCTGGTTAACTGGAAGAGACTGTAGTCTGCTTGAGGAAGTAGAGATTGGAAGAGTTTGGAGACTGTTGCTTTTAGGCTTGTATTGTTTTCGTGGAGGCCTTTAATTCTAATGTTTCCTCTCCTTAATCGATTTTCCATGCCCTCGCTTTTCAGATCCAGATATTCAATTCTGGCGTCTTGTTCTTGGAGTAGTTTCTTGTCGGTCTCTATAGCATCAGCTGTGTTGTCCATTCGTCTTTCTAGATCGTCTGTCCGTTGAGTAAATGTCTTGAAGTTGACGTATGAAATTGTCGACCGCGGTGGAGTGTTTGGTCCTGAAGGTCTTTTTGATAGATGTCAGGAGTTCCTCCATACCCATCGGGGGTGCATTCTGTGGGGGTCTGTTTCCGGTTTGTTGGGGGCTTTTGGTGGGGTCTCCCTGCCTTGATGGAGTTGCTTGGGTGGGTGGCATTTTCTGGTCTGTGGATTTGATACATTGTGGGAATTACTGTGATATTGGCTTTGACTTAGTTTCTCTTATTGTGGTTCGTTTTGTACGCATTATTTTGGGGCTTGGGGGGTATTTGGCTGGGTTTTTCCCCGTTGGGGTTGGTCATGTGGAGGACCAGTAATGTCAGTGGTGCAGGTCCTAGCCTTGTGTGGGGTCAATTGGTCAGGGCTACTTATGCAGTCTTGAAGGCTTAGTAAAGGAGAGAGGGGCTGATGTGGAGACAGAATGATGGAGGTGGAATGGGGGGTAAACGTGGATGACTAATGCACAAGATTAGAAGTAATTGAAATGAAGGACTTTTGCTTATGTTGGTAACTATTACAATTAAGGCAGGTAGTAGATGGGTAGAGTTTTTACCTTCTGGCTTCCTCTGGCTTATCTTTGCCTCCCACTTTCAAAAATTCCACTTTGAAAATTCACACACAGGCCAAGGCACATAGGCCGTGTGGGCTGCAATTTATAGCTTTTGTGGACAGCAGATGATAGGCCAGGTATACAGAGGGGAGGGGGTCAGAGGAGAGAAAGGGCCACTGCACACCAGGGTACAATTAACAAATTGCTGCTAAGGGAAACGTTTGGAGCCAGATCAGCAGGAGGGAGAGACAAGCAGGATAGAATAATATGGATATTTCTAAGGTACAAAGCAAATGGGTCAATGTGTTCATACCATGAAATATATTCAATATATACAGTGACTGGATACTGCAGCAGAGATTACAGACACCACTGAATCAATGTGTTCATACCTGCAAAGGAAGGAGAAATATTGTCACAACAGGGCATCACCGCATTGGGAAGTGTAGGTAAGACGTCTCTGGTATATCTCTGCCTTCCACTTTCAAAAGTTCCACTTTGAAAATTCACACACAGGCCACTTAAAATTATTTTAAAAGTATTTAAAATATGGTGCCTTGGCACGCGCCGCTCCTCTGATTGGTAAGCAGCAGCCGCAGCGACCAATCAGAAAAGTACCGCAACTTGGCGTGCGGTTTGAATGCTGCTTGGGGCACTACCGCTGCAAGCACCCGGGAGATGACCACGGACCTATGTGCGGCAGGTGGCCGTGGCTGAGCTACTGCAGCACCGAGGTCAGCGGCCGCCATGGTGCTATAATTGAAATACACTGTGTGGCTTGGCGCACGCCGCTAAATGCAGCGACCAATCAGAGGTGCGACGCACGCCAAGTCGCCATAATTTAAAATTATTTTAAAAGTATTTCAAATATGGCACCATGATTGGTCGGCGCTGAACGCGGTGACCAATGAGAGTAGCGGCATGTGGTTTGAATGCCGCTCCTCTGATTGGTCGGCGCTGAATGTGTGGCGCCCCGCAACGAGTGCGTCACAGGAAGGTATTGCGTCCCTGACTGAAGATGCAATATCGTCCGTCTCAGGGGTGAACAAGTTAAATTCAAAGCTCCATGTACCACATGCACCATCTAGAGGCAGAGGGCCAATCAGGTCCTGGTGGGAGGAGTGGGAGGTGTAGTGTGGGGAAAGAGGAGAACAAAAAGTTAGTGAGAGTGGAAGAACGTGGGAGAGACAAGGTCAAGACAGAGGTCCAGACAGGTCTAACTGGGAGGGCACCAACAAGCGGTCACCCAGACAAGAGAATGGGCAAGCAATCAAGCAACGGGTTCAAAGTTACCCATGCCTAGTCCTACCAGACACCGGTTCCGAGGTAGACAGTCATCCACCGCTGTTCTGCAAAACCGGAGTGATGGAATAGCTTCATAGGAGCACCTCACTAAAGCCACAACTTCTGCAGTCTTACCAGGGAGATACCCGCCACAGAGTTTAGGACCCCTTGTAGCCGGTTGAATAACATGGAGCAGGCAATCCAATAGAGAAACCCAGTATCCTAACCTGGTGCAACAAGGCGAGCAACGGCAACAACAACAGGACAGTTAGTAAGGAAGGAACACTGTGGAGCTTTGGACAGAGACTGTTCATCACTGGGACCACCCAGTCCGTTACCTAAAGAACTGTATCACCGTGTACCGTACCAGAGTTACAGTAAAGACCCGTGCAGAGGAGCATTGTGTCCGTGTGTTCTTCCGTAGCTATCTTAATCCACGGTTAACACTAAAACCAACGGAGCTGCCGTATTCCACTCAGTGCAGCTCCTGGCCCCGGGGACCACTGCTCATCCTGTGGGGAGCATCCCATCTAGCTGCCACACATCCTCCGGAGGCCCAAGCAGCGCCGGTGCCATCACCGTACACCCACAGGTGGCGTCACGAGACAAATAGACTTTATTATCCCAAATCCCTAGCCCTTCAATTTGACCACCGGGCCCCACAGCCTCAGGCACGGAACAGTGACAAGTGAAGCAGCGCCTGAGACCTGCGAACCCGGCTGCAGTGAGTCAAATGCGGTGACCAATCAGAGATGCGGCATTCAAACCCCGTGCCATATTTGAAATACACTGTGCGGCTTGGCGAGCGCCGATCCTCTGGTAGGCGCTGAACGCGGCGACCAATCAGAGAAGTGGCATTCAAACCGCGCACCGCTCCTCTCAATGGTCGCCGCGTTCAGCGCCGACCAATCAGAATAGCGGCGCATGCCATGGCGCCATATTTGAAATATACTGTGCGGGTTGGCGCGCGCCGCTCCTCTGATTTGTCGTCATATTTAAAATTATTTTAAAAGTACTTCAAATATGGCGCCTTGGCGCGCGCCGCTCCTTTGATTGGTCAGCAGTGGCGACCAATGAGAGACACGGCATTCAAACTGCGCGACAAGCCGAGCTACTTCTCTAATTGGTCGCCACTGCTGCAGTCACCAGTCATAAAAGTACCATGGCTTGGCTGGCGGTTTGAATGCCGCACAGGGCACTACCGCTGCGAGTACCTGGGAGATGACGTGGCGATCCGCGGACCTCCGTGCGGCAGGTGGCCGCGGATGAGCTACTGCAGCACCGAGGTCAGCAACCACCAATCAGCGCCCTGGCGCTGGCGCGATTTCCATGACAGACAGAGAACATTAGGCAATTATATAGTAGATCAGTGCTGGTAGTTATATAAGGGTATAACATAGGATGTTGGTAGGATAGGTTGCCTGGCAACTGACTGCAGGACAAGCGACAGTAGCTAAGAAGGAGGAGCTAGTGCTTAGAGAGTGAGATTTATACATATATTATCTCAGCACAGGAATATTTTTTTGAAACACATCCAATTGTGGAACTTATTATTATTCAAAAATCTACTGATTAAAATGAACTTTAAAATTAACTTTGTTTGTGGGAAAACTTCTTTATTTCATATTTTGATAGATCGAAAATTTCTAAATGCAGAAATGTGTATTTATTTATTTAAAGCATGTGCAAGGAAAGATACAGGCTCGGAGTACGAGCTAAGCAAAGGACATGACTTATGACATACCAGTACACCATAGATTGTGAAAGGGTTAAAATGGTTTTCTCCTATCAGGAAATCTTCGTCCTCCTATGCAATTTTGAAAAAAAATACAACTGCATTGTACTCAACATCCTGGGTCCACTGGAGAGTCTCTGCTGATGCTCCCAGTGTCTGGCATAGGCTGCGGTGCTGACGTCACATCAACAGCCAATCAGTGATTTCAGTGGCTCTATCAGAATAGATAGAATACTGCGCACAGAGAACCGATTGGCTATTGCACTGTCAACTTGACCTCAACACCACAATCAATGTCAGACACTGGGAGACAGAGACCCTTTATATTTTTATACCAAAATGCTCCCAAGAACAAAAACATCCAGAAAGAGGACACATTTTTAAGGGGTGTAAAGAATATGAAAAATATCAGATCCTGCCAATAAACGGCATTATATATGAACAGATAAATGTAGGCCTCTGTGAGGTAGCACCCGGGGAACCCGCTTGCATAACGACAACAACACGTGTTTATAAGTGAACCAATGTCTATCCGTTTATTTTCACATATTAATAACATAACCTGGGTAGCATGTTTGACACATATCACATTGATTATAAACACTTTACATAAATACACCATACATTTACATATAACATTACATAACACTTATTACACATAACGTCTCATTGTAACCCGGGACCTGTAACCATCTCTCTGTCCCCATTGGAGCTCTACTAACAGCTCCCGTGGTGGCTACGGCCTCCGGCCTATATACACTTTACACATACATTTATCAGTTCACCATATGTATATTTATCCACGATGATTCCTCTGGGTTCAGAACAGGGATTGAGCAACCTGAGTCACGGGTACGCCATGCCTCGCCAAGGGGCTCCTTCCTGGACGTATCTCAACCACATGTCCAGGTCAGCGCCCACCTGGTTCAACCACAGTTTCCCCACTCTAGGAGCCTATCTAACCCCTGCTTCTGACCTTCGCTATATACCCTTCAACGGGCCCTGTGGGTCCCAATGGCGGTACCTGCCGCCTGGCTTTAGTCACCCAGCTTGATGACAAAACATTAACCCGTAGTCAGGATTCCTGCCTGACCGGGACCTTACATACCATATGTGACTCATCATAATATATCCATGGATCACATACATTTCTTACACTCGCTCACAGCCCATCATAACACATCCATGGACTGTGGCTCCTCCATGACCATAACAGGGACCTGGTCAACCATAGAATCCGGGCTAACCATGCGTCACCATGACCTACTCACCACGGTACGGGCCACCAGTCGCCACCAAACCTCCATCTCATGGCAGGTCTCCAGGTCGACGACTGTACCCTGCGTCTGAGTAGCACCCTAATGGATCAGCCATGGTTACCCTTCTAGGAGCCTTCGTGACCCCTGTCTCTGGCCACAGGCACACCCACACCATTAGAGGCCGTGGTTGAGGGACAGGTACCCACTGCAAGCAGCAGGGCAAGCTTCCCTCTCGTCCCATAGGGACAGAACGCCTCCAATATCATCCATACTAACTGGATCACTCTCTCTCCACATCATTATACATGGCTCTTACATATAGGCCATCGTCTCTCATTTAGGGCAATTACCTAAGCCCTTATACACATATAGTTAAAACAGGTCCCTCACTGACTATCTAGTCGGACCTCGGGCGGCTATGCCCACCTGGCACATTTCACACACCAGGTGCACAGTTCACCCAAGCATTTGAGAACTGCTTTCTTACCGGGCACGGATCCGGGTCTCGCTACCTGTGTCACAGGTTCCACCAGGCATCCCCACGGGCTCCTTTCCCGGGCGTGTTTCACCCCACGCCCGGACCAGTATCCACCAGGTTCAGCCATGGCTTCCCCTTCCAGGTGCTGCCACGACCCCGGACCTAGGCACCGGCATGGAGCTAGCATGCTCCCGTTACTCCATGCACACAGAACCTTGCACTGCTCTGCACTCAGGCTGGTCTCAGCACGATCTCCAGTCTCTGAATGAATCTCACAATCACTCAGCTGGCAGGCTCTTATCGTGCCTGCCACTCCCACTCTGACTCATCCAGCTGGGCTGCTATTACTCAGGACACACCCACCTGGGCTGTCAACAATCAGCACCCATTCCTTTCCTCAGGGCCTCATCAATCTCCTGCCACTCACAGCCGCTCACTAGTCTCATGACTGTCAGCTTTACAGCACACACTATCACTTTTAACTCCTTGTGTTCCGGAGAGGTTCACACAGCATCATCCACTATAAAACCGGCCAGTGTGAACAGGATCATACCCTGATCCTGCATGTGATGCGCCCCAGCCACACCTCCTATTCAAAATATGAAGCTGACAAAGGACACTTGGTTTTAGCAGGTAGTCCAGACTCAACACCTTCAAAGGGAAAGACTCACAGGCCTAGCTTGGACAATTTGTTTCTGACAGGTAGAACCCCTGCTGGGGCCTGAGCCTCAAAGAAAACCTTTAAACAGACAGGAACTGTAATATCATACAGGATTATAGAATTACCGTATATCTGAGCCCTACACAAATTATATTCCCGGAACCGTGGGGACAAGCCATACACACCTGGGTCCCAATTCTTTCTATCATCCTGGAGTGAGGAGATACATAGAATGGCTAATAGAAGCCAGGTAGGGAAGCTGTGTTTTTCCTCCAAGTGTAAGTTGGACCCGGATGGATCTGATGGCACCATAACCATCTCCCAAGGATCTTCCAGTGAGAAGTTATGACCCATCATAGATTTTTGAAATTTACAGCTCCAGAGATCAGGGGAGGGAGTTTGATACAGCCAGGAAGCAGAGAGGGAGTGAGTAACCAAGGAGTTATCTGTTGGTGCCAACAAGCAGTCATGTTTTTCTGTGGGGACAGCAAGTCATGCAACATGCTTGAAGTAGTAGAAGCCCCTGGCTCCACATCACCTCCCATGTGGGCCAGCAACCAAGGTGACAACAAGGAAACAGGTAACTGACTTATGTGTGTTTATACCTTTTGTATTACCACCTGTATTTGAATATCTGACTGTCATATCTGTGTATCCATTGTGTAAATAGTGTTTATGCAGTGTGCCCTTAAGGTGATTAAATATACAATTTAATCGAGGGTTGCTCTTTTATCTCGATCCATGAATTTCCACATCTCACATGTTCACAGTTTAATATTTCACACTACCTGGGGCTGGTTCCTGGCCCAATATAATCCTGGTAATTAGGTTTATACCTAACGAGGATCTGGTGGCAGTGTTACCAGGCTGGCAGGACTCTGTTTCACTGAGGCTAGTGAAATGGTTCTCCCAACCTGTCAGGGTTTGTGGCATGATGGAGGATGCAAGGATCACCCTTTCTCACCCCCATGCCTCCCTGTGCCCTTGTGGACAGGGGGTATAAAATTGTGCCAAGCTGACCTTATGTATCAACATAGGTATGTTACATATTGGCGGATGTGACAGGAATGTGTCATGTGAACCTGACATATTAGAGATGTCAGGGCAGGGTTGCAAGGTGCGGTTCATCACTGATTGGAGGAAGCAGTGGGATCAAGATAATAGCACCACTCAAGTGTTTTTTTTAACAGCTAAAGTGGTGGTTTAAATCTAAGTCAACTACCCCTGTCTCATACTCTGTTATGATCCGGTGACCTTGGAGCTGCATGAATAAAATTCAGTGGAGAAGTGGTACCTGTACTGACCGCAGTTCCTGATTTAACTCCGCAACTAGAAGTAGCCGTGGGATGTGACTAACCATACCCTAGACACCTCAACACGGCCGGAAAACTAGCTACCCCCTAAAGAGGTAAACAGGAATGCTATCTTGCCTCAGAGCAGAACCCCAAAAGGATAGAAAGCCCCCCACAAATATTGACTGTGAGTAAGAGGAAAAGACACATGCAGGCAGAAAACAGAATCAAGCAAAGATGAGGCCACTTCTAGCTAGATAGACAAAGACAGGACAGGATACTATTGCAGTCAGTATAAAATCCCTTAAAAAATATCCACTGCAGATAATACAAAAATACCCTGAGTCTACTCAAGACTCGGCGCCCTCTAGATCTACAAGCCTCCTGTGAATCCTACAATTCTCAATATATTTATACTGACACAAAAAGCTGAACAAGCCCATAACAAATGAATAGCGCAAAAATCCTAAGAACAAAACTTCCTAACAGAGAGCAAGTTAACACAGCATGCACTCTGAGCAAAAATAGACCATTTCAGAAAACAAGCACACAGCATGTGTGCCACAAAAAGACTAAACCATACACTTAGCTTGGAAGTCTTGCAGCAGGGCAGGAGAGACCAGACACAGGTGAAACACCTCCAGGAATATTGACAACTGGCAAGGACTGAGGAAATCCTGCAACTTTAAATACCCCAGTCAGAATTGCAATTATCCAATTCACCTGACTAAAAGTGCAAAACAGGATCGACTGCATTACCAGCCACAACCACAGGAGGGAGCCCACAAGCAGAATTCAGAACAATACTCACCCTCAAGCCGCTTCACCTTTTATCAACATCATTCCTGACGTTCTCTGGTAATTTGTGATCTGCTGGAAGCCCCAGTATTTCATGGAGTGCGCCAGAGGTCACAACTCAATATAAGTTTATGACAGACTCAGTCTACCTATCATAGGCTAGGGTCACACATACAAATCCATTTTTTAAACCCTTAGAAAAACGGAATCCGTTTTTCTAAGGGTGCCAATAGTGTCCTCTGAGGGCCAGGACGTTTTTTGGAATTTTTGGGACTTAGTAATTTTCTGTCAAAAAACGCATGTGTTATCGCATGGTACATTTAAGTACCATGCGTTAA
Organism: Allobates femoralis; assembly: GCA_033576535.1. Classification (NCBI taxonomy): domain Eukaryota; kingdom Metazoa; phylum Chordata; class Amphibia; order Anura; family Aromobatidae; genus Allobates; species Allobates femoralis. The sequence goes on along the minus strand of JARQOC010000011.1, from coordinate 152,772,781 downwards.
CGCATGCGTCTCCTATAGAGTCCCATGTTAAAAAAATGCATGCATTTTTTTTACAGGACCCCAGCTAGCAGTATTTTTTGGAGCCCAGGAAAACCAGATTACCGTTTTTGAAAAATGCAGGTGCCCCTGAGTGCACTCTCCATTAATGGGTCCGTTTTTGGGACTTAGAAAAAAAATGCTAAATTTTGCTACAAAACGGATCAGAAGCAAAAATGGCTGAGATGTGTGACCGTAGCCATCGACTGGTATTGAGCACTTGTGATGTAACTTCTGACTTCCAGTCAGTAAGAAGTTATGGGCATAAGTCGGTGCCGTGGGACTCAACGCTTAACAAAATGACAACTCTGAAGGATAAGTATAAGAAAGGAGGCAGGGGACATAGATTTAAAAAAGTAAATGAAAAAAAGTATAATAGATGAGAGCGTGTAGGATCCAGAATTGAGAGGTGCAGTGTACAGACACAAATTCTAGGCCAGGCCCCAAGCATCAAATGAATATATACGTGGATGATCCGAGATGCTGTTAGATAAACAAGATCATAGCGTTATATGGCTCAAGACAGGTGGCTTTATTCAACGCGCTTCGGAGCATCAACCTCGCTCCCTCATCAGGAAATAAACCAAGTTTCCTGAATTTGGTTGGATTCCTGAGGAAGGAGCGAGGTTGACGCTCTGAAATGAGTTGAATAAAGCCACTAGTCTTGATCCATATAACCCTATGGTCTTGTTTATCTAACAGCATCTCGGATCATCCATGTATATATCCATTTGATTCCTTCTGTGACCACGTTATACTCATAGTTTTGTGGATTTTGCAGCAGCCGTCACATGCAATATAAACTGGTTGAGGGTCCCACAAGGGTAACAAGGTGAGCAGCACCAGCTAATTTGTGTATAGCTTCTTATGAGGATAAAACCCTATTTGCGCTACTATATCTTCCACAGCTTTACTTAGCTCCCAAGCATTATACATAGCAAAAAGACAAAGAGGAAGTCCAACACTCGTCACAGAGGAGGGAGGAAAATCAAAGGCTAAATATTAAATATGTTTTCCTATACTGGGGTCCAACTGTCCATAAAAACTTTGCTTACATGTTTCAGGCAAAACACAAAGCCCTTACTCATAGCAAAGGTATAATACAATGTAAAGCAATTTATAAAAACAGGAAACAATAGTACACCAATCAGAAAACAGAAGTGATTATCCCAATTAAATGAATTAATTATACACAGTCTGACAATATACAAGGAAGGTAAATCAGTGTCAAAGAAGAAAACTAATATGAATGCACAGAATTACAATTGATATTAGCAGGTCCGCCGTACATTCACAATCCACAGACAAAATAGACCTGTAAGACAATATAATAAAAGAAAAAATGAATAATATTTGAGACGTATTTCAACAAAGACAGCATATACACTGAATGCATGAAAATTAAATTTAAGTATATAGATACCCCCCCCTTCAAAAATAAAAAAAATTGTATGGATATACCGTACTTGCAAATTACTTCAAGGGCTAAAAATAACTTAAAAATCACTGAAACAAAAGCAACAAATATAACATTAATAAATATTGCATAAAGATTACCGGTTATAATAAAACAGCAAATCTGTTTTATGAGTACCGGTAAGTGCCATGGGGAAGCTAGAATTAAGCTGCACGATCCAAAATGGGCTAGCAGTAAAGAGATACAACACCCACCAGGGTATGTTTTTTTTTTTTTATGTTTTTTTTTTTTTACCTGTTCCCATGCCCAAGAGGTCCCCTCTGTGTGTTTCTAAAAAGTGCAATGATGCACCTGAAAGTGAGCGTTTATGTGTCTCAGGATTCACAAATGAACCAACAACATGCTCTACTATATGAACCTTCAGTTTTTGGGATGTGTAACCTACATAATATAATTGGCAGTTCGTACATAAAATGAGGTATACAACATACCTCAATTGCAATTGAGGAATGATTTAATTTTGTACACCATCTCTGAATGAATTGATTGGAAAACTTTAGTTTTTAAAATGTATCTACAAATATTGCATCCTGGCTGTAACCTGCCCATGTCAGCTGATGAGAACAGCTGATATGTGTAGGGGGGGTGCAAGCAAAGTGTGACCTTGCATCAAAGGTAGGAAGCCGCCATATGACATACCCAGTATGTCCAATGTCATAAAGAAGTTAGATATCATTGGTACATGTACTATCCAATAACAAATTGGTTAGCACTACTCCGATTTAATTGCTCGTGTGACCCTGGAGAGAGAACCTGCTGTTATTTTAACAGGGGCAAACATAGTCAATGAGAAAGGGCTGTCAAATAAGTGTGCAAACCCTCTGAAGGCAGCGTCACTATCGTCAATATCGCTATCAATGTCGCTCATACGTCAGATTTTCAGTCGCTCAAGCGACGTAGGAGCGACATTGAAGCATGTGACAAAACGATGCAACCAGCAATATGTTGCTGATCGCAGGTTTTCGAACCAGACCGTAAACCTGTCGCTGATCGCTCAGTTGAGCTTCTGCATCGCTGTGTGTGACATTAAACTCAGCGACGTATTTTCTACGATCAGCGATCTGTAAATATTGACAATAGGCGGGCCATGGTATTTTCGTGGCCTCGCCTCCTTATTGGATGTCATTCACAGCTTTTTACTACTGTGTAATAAAGTTTTCAAACCACCTGATAGAGGTAACAAGGCCCTCCTAATTCAATATATCTTCCAAACAAACCCAAAGGAGTCAGGCCAAATCAATTGCAATTAGTTATTTATTTTAAAAGAAACACCATGTAAAAAATGACAATATACAGTGGTACACAGAAGGAGGACCGCATGACAAAGTTCATGAATGTTTATGAATTAAATAGCACTTTTGTTAATCTAACTATGTTTGATCCTTATATGCACCTTGCACTTGCACTTTAATATGTCTAATATCTTATGACTTTGATATTTAATATGTCACAGCATTATAAATTATGTCTGTGTGATTGGCTTATATCTGTTATGTATTTATGCTGCCGTAGAAAGAATTGCTGTATGCATTCCTGTATATATCTAATATGGTATTCATTGGTTTCCCCTTATTGGTTTTCCCTACCTTTTGTTTATGGATTAATATGTATTATATTTATTTGTCAGTTGTTTACATGTTGCTATGGATACTTCGGCCATCTTCCCACTGTGTGCCTCCGACCGGGCTGCCTTTGGGCGTGCTCTGTGTCCTCCCATGTGACCTCCGGCCTCTCTGTAATGAAGAGGAGGAGGTTGCGTGACGGCGCTGGGTGTCGTCTGGGGGCGGTCCGGACGGCGGCGTCACGGGGGGCGTGGTGGCCGGAGTGACGCGGCATTGAGATATCATTGGCCAGGGCGCCGGGATATGATGCCGCGAGTTACTAGGCAACGTAGGTAACAGGATGTGACGTCTCGGCCCATGCGACTTCCGGTCTCGGACCGGAGGTCCGTGGGAGGAATTGTCTAATTGTACACACTATAAATAGCCGGTCTTTCCTCCACATGACCACCCTCCTCAGAAGAAGCTGGTGCGAAACGCGTCAGGGGGCGGTCACAGGAAGGTAAATGGGACCCTTGGCTTTGCATGTTATGTGTCATCCTCATTAGGTATACTGTGCACCCATTTTGGGGCACTGTTGTTTGATGGATAAGGTTATACCTGAGGATTGAATACCATTGTGGTTGAACTTTGTCATGCGGTCCTCCTTCTGTGTACCACTGTATATTGTCATTTTTTACATGGTGTTTCTTTTAAAATAAATAACTAATTGCAATTGATTTGGCCTGACTCCTTTGGGTTTGTTTGAAAGATATACTGTGTAATAAAGCCAACTCGCAATCCGATGAACATATACAGTCATATGAAAAAAGTTTGGGCATTCCTCTTAATCTTACTCATTTTTTTTTAATTGGGTTTTTGCAACAGCTATTTCAGTGTGATATATGTAATAACTGATGGACACAGTAATATTTCAGGATTGAAGTGAGGTTTATTGCACTAACCAAAAATGTGAAATATGCATTATTTCAAAATTTGACAGGTGCAAAACTATGGGCACCCTTCTGATTTTCATGATTTGAATACTCCTAACTACTTTTTACTGACTTACTGAAGCACTAAATTGGTTTGGTAATCTCATTGAGCTTTGTACTTCATAGCCCGATGTATCCAATCATGAGAAAAGCTATTTCAGGTGTCCACTTGCAAGTTGTTCTCCTATTTGCATCTTCTCTGAGGAGTGGCATCATGGGCTCCTCAAAACAGCTCTCAAATGATCTGAAAAAAAAGATTGTTCAACATAGTTGTTAAGGGGAAGGATACAAAAAGTTGTCTTAAAAAAAGTTGATTTAACCTGTCAGTTTCCACTGTGAGGAACATAGTAAGGAAATGGAAGACCACAGGGACAGTTCTTGTAAAGGCCAGAAGTGGCAGGCCAACAAAAATATCAGAAAGGCAGAGAAGAAGAATGGTGAGAACAGTCAAGAACAATGCACAGACCACCTACAAAGACCTGCAGCATCATCTTCCTGCAGATGGTGTCACTGTGCATCGGTCAACAATACAGCGCACACTGCACAAGGAGAAGCTGTATGGGAGGGTAATGCGAAATAAGCCGTTTCTGCATGCATGCCACAAACAGAGTCACCTGAGGTATGCAAAAGCACATTTGGACAAGCGAGTTTCATTTTGGAAGAAGGTCCTGTGGACTGATGAAACAAAGTTTGAGTTGTTTGGTCATACAACAAGGCGTTATGCATGGCACTACAAAAACACAGCATTCCAAGAAAAACACTTGCTACCCACTGTCAAATTTGGAGGAGGATCCATCATGCTTTGGGGCTGTGTGACCAATGACGGCACTGGGAATCTTGTTAAAGTTGAGGGTTGCATGGATTCCATTCAGTATCAGCAGATTCTTGAGAATAATGTCAAGAATCAGTGTCAAAGCTGAAGTTATGCCGGGGATGGATCTTTCAGCAAGACAATGATCCAAAACACTGCCCCAAATCTACTCAGGCATTCATGCAGAGGACCAATTACAATGTTCTGGAATGGCCATCCCAGTCCCCAGACCTGAATATCATTGAACATCTGTGGGATGTTTTGAAGTGGGCTGTCCATGCTCGGCGACCATCAAACTTAACTGAACTGGAATTGTTTTGTAAGGAGGAATGTTCAAAATTACCTTCATCCAGGAACTCATTAACAGCTACAGAAAGCAACTAGAGGCTGTTATTTTTGCAAAAGGTGGATCTACTAATATTAATGTCACTTTTCTGTTGAGATGCCCATACTTTTGCACCTGTCAAATTTTGAAATAATACATATTTCACATTTTTGGTTAGTGCAATAAACCTCATTTCAATCCTGAAATATTAATGTGTCCATCAGTTATTACATACATCACACTGAAATAGCTGTTGCAAAAACCCAATTTTAAACAAATAAAAATGAGTAAGATTAAGAGGGGTAACCATGACTGTATGTGCGCACAGACACTTTCCAAAACTGACGTCCGTACACCATTCACATTGGCACACACATACTAACATTCGGAACCATTGCGATAGTATGCATATGCACATTATTGTATTCCTTACATTAATTGTACACCCGTCATTATTTGTACGCCCGAACGACGTAATAATTGCATGGCCACATAGGGGATTTGAATAAGCCGGAACGCATAAGCGTTATGTTGCGGATGCTACTGCGTTGTCAAATTTTTTATTATTTTTTGTTTTTTTTGCAGCAGGTGCTTGCCGTTGCGTGCGTAATGTTGGCGCGTGTGATGGCTGTAATGAGCAATCTGTTATAGATTGTTCAAGGTGCATCCAAAGCCCAATCTGCCAGTGTATATAGACTGTCAACTCTTTCAGTCCAAGGCGATATTCCTTTTCTCGTTTTCGTATTTTCCTCTCCTTTATCCAAGAGCCATAATTTTTTATTTTTCCATCAAAACAGCTTGTTTTTTGCAGGAAGCGTAGTAGCGGTCCGTGTAGCAGTCAGTGTTGCGGAAGGTATGTAATGGTTATCCTCCTGTTAAGGCCCTGCATGTCTGTTGCCTTTAAACCCCCCTGCGGTCAGATTCAACTTTTTTTTTTCCAGCCCATGCAGCACAAACGGTCGGTGTTGCGTAAGGTATGTAATGGTAATTTTTTTTTTTTAACAGGTTCAACGTTAGCTGTGGAGACACCTCGGTGTGGAGCGAAGCTGCCGACAGATCCAACGGAAAATTGCAATGCCCCTGAACGGATTGTCAATGTTCGTCAGCAGATCCGCCGTGAACTTGGTGAGTAGCTACAGTATATGCTCGAGTAGAAGCCGACCCCAGTAGAAGCCGACCCTACTAAACCCAGTCCCTACTGCTAGCCTCAAAAAATAGGGAACTTATTGACTCTAGTGTAAGCATAGGGTGAGAAATGCAGCAGCATCTCATCACGGTATACAGCCCCCCTCTTCATGGTAAATGGCCCCCATAACTGGTATATAGGACCTCTATTGCTGGCTGGTCCCCCATTATTGGTATATAGCACCCCCTTCACTGGTATACAGGCCCCCATCACTGGTGTACAGGCTCTCATCAGAGGTATACAGGCCTATAGAAAGACACTATGTTATTTAAAGATTCACAATAATCTGGGGCCCCATTGGAGTTTTCTTTTTGGTGCCCAATATTATAGCTACTTCTAAGTAATCATGTGGGACATACCATAGGATTAAAGGGGCCGAAAATTGTCAGCTTATCAGTCTCCACCAATTTAAAGGGGCAGGGATATTAAAATGTGTAAATTGCCATCTGATTAAAAGGGAGGGGGGTCTGACATGGCATGCTAACAGCCTTTCCCAGATTTTGGCCCGTGTATTACCCATGTGTGGACATGTTGTAATTTATACTTTTCCTTCACAGCTCCTCGCAGAAATGCTGCCAGACATGTGGCCAGACATGCTGCTCCGCCACCACCAGCACCACAACAGGCCACATCCCCGGCCTCACCACTGGCAGCAGCTTTGCCTCCATACCAGGCGCGCCAGGAAAGATCTCCGGCCTCCCCACTCAGCTCTATCACCACCACCACCTTCACCCGCTGGCTCCCCAGCAAGCATGGGATGGGAGGAGGTTGACGATGGAAGCCCTCCGCTCAAGAGGCTACTGCAACTTGACGGCATTTCTATTGAAATTTACGTTTGTCTTCCGCAGGACTAAAATACCATCTCTGGTTTACCTCCATGAGGAGGTACAGGAGGTGAGCTGCTAAGGGGCAATCATTCTGCGGTTGCTGCAGAACCCACCCCGCTGGCACTCAGAGAACTAGTGGCTAGAGAATATTTTTAGGATCACAGTTTATTTTGTTTATTAGTGTTCGGGGGTTTCTGGGGTTTAGGAATGCTTGTGGTTATTGCCTTATGGTTTTCATGGCTAATTGAAGAAGTACATTTTCAAAAATTAGTACTTACTCGGTGGTAAGGAGTTTTCTTTTCATTTGTGATTGGAGGGTAACCAGCCAGTTAAAAATTATTTGTTTATGTTTTCCAAATACATGTTATTTACATGCAACCTCAAATGTGTAGAATCTTTTTTGGGGGACCTAAAGGCCGGATTATAGACACAGATATCTGAAAGCTTCACAAATCTTCTACACACCGCTGTGACAAACATACATAACCTCACACTCTTGGTGCAATACCTCACTGTTAAATAAAATAAACACGTGTGGAAAAAACAACACTATTTTATTAGTATTAACAACATAAAATATTAAATAAATGTACATAAAACATATTTAACAAAACACCCAAATCCACCCTAACCCAGCAAAAATGTTTGTCCAACGTATGTCCAAATTTTTTAAAAACAACTAAAGTTCTTCATAGTCAAAACCATCTAGTCGGATGTTAGGATCTGGGTTTGCCCACTGTGTCGTGACTTCACCGATACGAAGCCATGGTGTCGCACCCTTCCACCAGCATGGCTTAAAGCAGTGTTTCCCAACTCCAGTCCTCAAGGCACACCAACAGGTCATGTTTTCAGGATTTCCTTAGGATTGCATAGGTGATAATTGAATCACTTGCACAGGGGATAATTCCATCATCTGTCTAATGATAAGGAAATCCTGAAAACATGACCTGTTGGTGTGCCTTGAGGACTGGAGTTGGGAAACACTGGTTTAAGCCATGCTGGTGGAAGGGTGCGACACCATGGCTTCGTATCGGTGAAGTCACGACACAGCTTGTAGGTCGGGGGCATTGGGAGACTGCTCTTGGCACCATAGGTGTATACACCACAGAAGCTGCAGTGAGTCTCCCTTCCGCACCATCATCTAAAGCTTGGTGCACGATCCTCACCACATGGTGACGTTGATCTGGTGCCATTGATGTCAACCTCTCGTTTACCAACATGGATACAGCACAATATGGCGTTGCAAAAACCGATTAGCCACAGCAAACATGTCAGCGGGAGTGGCGTGGGTGTTTTCCTCTTTCTAGTTGTTAAACGGGTAGAAGCTGGTTGTTTCTCTGTCTGTCTGGTAGCCGCAAGTTGAGTCTCGGTGTCTGTGGCCTCAAATGAGTCCTCCACCAGTGTGGTGTCCCAATTTGCCTCCTCATTGTGTGCTGAAGACACACGACTGGATCCTTGCAATGGGTCCTGTGTGAAAATAATCACCAAGTATATGCAGTCATTACCAAAAACACCCTCTGTTATTGTCATTGAAAAAGTATATTCATAGTTCGCACACTATGGCGTATGTAGGGGGTGGAGGAGTATACAGCAGATCAAACCCCTAGTACCTAAATTCTCATACATTATTATTACTTCCATCATCATCTGCGGTTGTTGGATTTTCATTAGTCGGAATTTGTGCTTGGGAAAGCGGGATGCTTGATACCATGGTCCTTGGAATCTCCTGGTCCAACGTGAACTGCAGAAGGTCGAAGTACCAAAGCCTGGGCCTATACACCTGATTGGTTCCGTTGCCTGACCATGTGGACTCTTTTATCTTGTCCAATTCTTTTTTGAAAATGGTACGCATTGACTGTATCTTCAGCTTAACAAACGCAATATCGCAGGTCTGATGAGGGTGGTACTGCTGTGACAAAGTCACAAGTTTTTCATAAGCAACTCGTTTGATCTCCTTATTGCTGTAGTGTGGGCTGCGAGTTTGCCAGAGGCAAGGATGTTCTCAGTAGATGTCTATGGGGATGAGGAGGTCAAGCTCATGGTCACAATCTTGCACCTCTGTGACTACTCGTCAGGGGCGGGCTGGTTCACATTGACCCGGGAGGCAGTGACATGTTGGCAGCCCTAGCAGTAGGTGAGAAACGGGGGGGAATGCCAGCGGAGCTTGAGAGGCGAGGAGCGGGGTAAGAGGGTGGTAGCGGAGTTTGAGAGGCGATGGGGGGGTGGAGAGGTGATGACAGGCCCACTTACCACGCTGCCCGGCACGTCGGTTGTTCTGCTGGTTGGCTGCTGTGAAGTTAGTGGCTGCGGCCGCAAAGCAAACCCGGACCAGCCCATTTCAGTATGGGGCGGCCCTGAATGAGGCCAATATCACCAGCCTGGGAGGCCCTTGCCCCCCTGTCACCTGGGCCAGTCCGCCCCTGCTACTGGTGCAATACGCACCATGAACAAGTTGCAGGCTGTTCTGCAGTGGCGCATGGGGGTGGAGAGGTCACTGCGGCAGATCATGCGCAAGATTGCTGATCTGCGCTATAAAACGCCAGGGTGCATTGAGGATATTGTGGGGGAAATACAGCAACAGCATTGTAAGTAATCTGGCATCCTTGTAAAAATTCACACAGAATTCCAATTGAGGCCGAGTTGTTATTTTAAAAAAGGCTCCCCTGTTTGCAGGGGGTGCAGATAGGTGCATGGCTGTGCAGGCCATACACATGTGTCTTCTATGTACCGCCGTGTGCACTGTACTGTTCGGCTGCCTTCACACCATGGCACATCTGATGCAGGGCTGTCAGGGAATAACCTGACAGCCCCGTACCGGATGTGAACACAGAACTGGAGGGCCAAATATACCCTGCGGATCGGTGTTCACTTGGTTGCAGGCGAGATGAGCTGTTCCCTGTGAAATGATGCAGAACCACTCATAGGGAACTGCTCCTGGTGTGGAACTTCAGTGTAGATGACACTTAACTCCCCTCCCTGGCCCTGCCCCCCGCCTGTTCTTAACTTAGGATCAGGTGTGGAGGCTGCGGGGGAGCGGAGAATCAGGCTGTCAGGCAGCGGGGAGCGCAGACCCGACCGCGGCACGCAGGGAGCTGTCCGCGGTTCTGAACTGTGAGTCCAAACAGGATTCTCCCAAATTGGTCCAGTCCGGTGCAATCCGGCACCATAGAGTCCCATGTTATGGGGCGCTGGATTGCACCGGACCAGTACAATCCGGTTTGACCATGGTCAAGGGGTTAATAAAGATGCAGTCCCTTTCATACATATTGTTTTATGGATTTTTCAGAAAAAAATTTGACGTGGGCTTCGCCGTATTTTTGTATCCAGCCGGATACAGCAGGCAGTGAAGGGCTGTCCCCAACCCCCAGGTGCCTTGTACCTGGCCGGACACAACAATATAGGGGAGCCCCTTTTTATTTATTATTTCATGAATTTCATGACATAATGAAAAAAAAATGCATGGGGCTCCACGCGATTTCTATGTCCAGCCAGGTACAACTAGGCAGCTGGGGGCTGGAATCCGCAGCGCAGGGAGGCCCAAGCCTTCTGGGCACCCCCTGCTGCGAATTGCAGCCCGCAGCCGTCCCAGAAGATGGCGCGTCCATTGAAGCGCTATCTTTCTGGCGCTGAACCCAGCTCATCCAGGGCCCTGGTGCAGTGGCTCACTGGGTAATAAAGGGGTTAGGGCCAGCTTTGTATCATCAGCTGGCCCTAAGCCCGAAATTCATGGCGGTCACGCCAATAGCAGACATGACTGCCATGAATTTCCAGTAAATTTAATTTAAAAAAAAACACAACACTGAGAAATATTTTTTTTATTAGAAATAAAACAAAAAAGACATTTAGTGACTTCATCTTTATTAAAAAAAATCCTCTTCCGTCCAACGTAGTCCATAAACGCAATCTCAGCACTGCTACATCGCTCTGCATAGTGTGAGACAGTGCGGGGGATCATATGCGAGCGGCGCTATGTCTCCCCCAGAATGTGCACTGTCACATATTGAGCCCGGTATAGGGTGTAGGAAAGAGGGATGGTCCATTCCCTCTGCTCCAGGTCTTGCAGGTTTTCCTGGAAGGAGACACAGGGTTAAAAGTATGGTTAGGAGACAGGGCGGGGTTCCCTGTGGACAGTTTTGGCCTGAAGCTGAAGCAGCGGCATCTAACGACCAGACAGGTCAAGAGCTCCAGGGGCTGTGTGAGGTAATAACACGGCCTAGCCTGGGAGGGCTGGGAGCTCGGTGTGACCTCAGCCGGAGAGCTCATAACCGGAAGGGACCGGGTTACTATCTGTGAACTGTATCCATTGTACTCGGCTGCGACCTGGATTCCGGCATCTTGTGCCACCACTGTGTTTTCAGCAATAAATCCGGGTACTGTAGGAACTACTACCGGGCTCCACGTTTTTCCTGTCTTGTGATCCCGGCGTTGCCCCATAATAGACACACATTTCTAAGCAGAGCGAGCGCATGGTGAGAAATTACTACAACAGTCAGGGTTCACCTCAGGTCACAGCTCGGGTTATGACCGTGGGTGAACCCTGCTGTCACATCCCAAAGACTGCAGAAGGCTCCTCCCTGACACAGGTCATGGGCATATAGACTTCTGGGTATGATTATGTATTTTTAACCCTTTCTCTCCTTGTACTGTATCCTTGGATGCTTCTAATAATTATTGCACTTGCACTTTACTGCATTGTTGTCTTTAACTTAATTTCCCCTTACTTTTATGAAGTAATGATTCGGGGTCATTATGTACATTGAGTGTTAGAAACAGAATTATGTGCCCAGTTAAGTCATTTATGTAACATACTGTGACCCGTGTTTGTGCTCTCTTTGCACCCTGCACTTTATCCCTGTAACTATATTCATTCATTGGATGTTATCTGTTGAATGCTTTTTGTGCTGTACCTTGCTGTATTAAAAACAACAATAACTGCTTTGCATTATATGGTTTCATCCTGTTATTTTGTACGTTAACGACACTAGGTCTCTAGTTGTAAGAGTTCTTCTATTCTGCAAATGTTAACCATTTTGGTGTAACAATCGTAGATATTTAAGGGTACCTTCACACGCCGCAATCTTGCCTGGCGATATGAGGCAATCTAACGTGCGCGTGCACATTTTTTTATGCTCACCTCAGATAGCCGATGGCGGCATTACACGCCGCAATCTCCCCTGAAAGTAAGGGGATGTGTTGCTCCGGAAATTGCCTCACCCACAGCGGAAACAATCTTGCCTCATTCCATCGCCGCTTCACACGCTGCAATTCCAAAGGCAATGTGGGCGTACTGTACATGTCCAGCGCGGCAAGGAGCTAGGTGTGCCACAGTGGTTTAGACTGCACCCCATACACGCTTATTGGACAATGCAACAGTGTTACAATTGGTCAGCCTGCTCTGGAAGGCTGGCTAATACATGACGCAATTGAAGATGTGTGTGTTGCTGAACGGACAGCTCTTCAAATATTGCGCCCTGTCATCTGTCAGCCAATGGGAACACAGTAGCCAACACCAATCATCGCAGAAGGGACATAGACTACAGAACGGTTGAGGCACGCCTACGGGAAATCCTAGGCAACGCTGTTCCATCACTATCGCCTGTTCACACACCACAACCCTCAAATATCGCCTTCATGATTGAGGCTGATTTCAGAGCAGTGCTCAGGAATCAGGTGACGTCTGAGAGGCGATTTATCGCAGCAAAATTCCCCAATCACACGTTGCAACTGTGAGGCAATGTCACGGCGATTGCTCCGGGGCAACATATCGCCTTTAGGATTCCCAGGCGAGATTGCAGTGTGTGAAGGTACGATTACAGTATTGTGGAATCACTGAATGTGCAGCAAAGTATGTCCTTCTTTTAATAGCTTATTGAAGAGTGTAAAATGGAGAGGAGAGCAGTCTGAGAACTGTTTTCAATCCTACTCCCCAGTAACTAGATGTTAGTTGGAGAACACTTTTTTCCAAAAAGGTGTAGGTATTCGCTCCATGATGTGTAACGCGTTGGTTGTTACAGTGCTGTATGGAAGCGACACAGACCCCAAACAATCCATATACAGGGAACATAAGGCTTTATCTCACACATTTAAACAGTTAAACACATTTTAGATCTGCCCACCTGGGCACTAATGTCGAGCCCCAGGCTTTGGGGTACTTGGGTATCAGACGGCAAGGGTTAACTGCTGTGTTAAGGGGAGTTGTGGCCGCACCTGACCCTGTGAGACTATTTTTTTGAAAAGGGGTTTATGTACAGGGGATTATATACAGTTTGTTGTCGTGACGCCACTTGCAGTTTCTGGTGAGTTGCACCAGCGCCACCACAGTCCGCCGGAGGTCGGTGGTATCGCGGCTAAGATGGTGAAGTCCTCCGCAGGTAGGACTGAGACCTCCGGGGCAGTGTAGTGAGAGGGGCAGCTTGGAGTGGAGCTGGGATGGTAGAGGGAGTATTGGGACAGTCTATGCAGGGGTACGGGGAGAAGAAGGATACACGTACACAGCAAATTCTCTTTTACCTTTAACTGATGTTGATCAGGTAAAATGATCCAGGGCACTGACGGGTGGACAGGTTGCACAGTGGGTCCTCACAGCAAGTGGTTATAAGGCCTCCTTTGCTCTGTAGTGATGGTTGAAGCACAGCCTGCTCGCAGCCAGACTTGCCTCCTCTCTCTTCCTGACTGTAGTGTCTAATAAACTAAAAGAAGGAAGCAAGCGCAGATAGGGTCTTATCTTTTTAACAATAAGTTTTTTGATTCGAGTCTTTTGTGGCAGCGCGGACCGACGACACATTGTCCCTGGAAAAATCTGACTGTAGTGTCTGTCTCTCCTCCTGTGCGGTCTCCGGGTTACCTTCTCTGATCACTGCGGCGTTGCCCTGCTGTGTCTGGCTCCCTCTCTTGACCCACATAGGAAACTGGGTAGCCAAAGCCTCCACGGTGTGACAGTGTTTTCTGTGGTCCTATAGTATCCCACAGGTGCGGATCCCCAATATCTGGTGGTTCTATTTGGATGAACTCCTCCATGTTTCTTGCTCCTTTTCTGTTCTATACTCCTTGCCTTCAGTCCCACTTAGGCTTGCGGGACGTAGAAGGGCCACTCCGGGTCACTGGTTCAGGCCCAATCGCAGCACTGACCACCAGGATGTCTTCACAGCTCTCCTAGCGTCTGCACACTCTAACTAGCTCCTCCCCCAGCAGCAGTATTTATAGGGGATCTTGCCTAAGGTCAGCAAGTGGGGCTCCCCTACTGTGTCGGGGTGGAAGGTGTTGTATGTAGTAGGTACCTGCAGTGGAAAGCCAGCTGTGCATTAGAGAGGTCTGTGGCTACCTGTGTGAGCAGGGTGCCACACTAATACAGTAAACCTCTGCCTGATGCTACCAGGTGAGCGTACAGGACTGTCTCTCTGGTGGCATGCCTTAATCCATCTTGTGGCACTACAGATGCCACAGTAACCGGTCTCCATCTTACAAGGATTTTGTTTAATCTTACTACATTCCCACCCTACATGAAGCATAGAACCCTTTTCAAATTCACAATGCCAGCATGTGCCTGGGAAAATATCATGCAATATTGATATTGATGGGACGTGGTAATACTTTGGTAAGGTTTTTGTAATTTTTTTCCTCAGCAGCAAAAACAACAGAGTTTATGAGTGAGTAGAAATCCTTTCTCCTAGTCTGATGAAGATACTGCCATACCCAAATGTGCTGCTTTCAGACCTGTAGAAATACCATTTTTCCAATGTTACCTTATTTGATCAAACAGTTATGGCATAGATTACATGACCAGTAGGAGATTTCTGCATGAACAAATTTTCAAAAAAGGTGACAGTAGAGTGGAATAAACAATCTGATCCCTAAGAGGATAAAAAGGAACCTCTGTTAATTGTTGCATCTGCCCTCATTTGGAAGCAGAGGATTACATGATAAGCCTTACATGAGCATTCTATTCTGGAAATGTAGTTCTCCATATCTTCCCTGGTTGGCATAGCACATGGGTTGGTTCTGAGATACCCCCAAACTTTCTCACACTGTGAGAGACAGCCTTTCTGGGGAGCTGTCTGCAGGTGGCATAAACTCCTGGCTATGCAGGTACAGGAGAGATGTGAGTGGAATCTGAGCCAGGGGAACAGGAGACAGGAACCTGTTCTGATTACAGGAGATGCACCTTAATGCCGGAGGTGCAGATTTTCCATCTCTGCCAGCAGAGATAGTAACTGTCCTACAGGTTGTGAGGGAGAGAAACAATCTCCCCTGATGCTTCCATCAACGGACGTCAGAGTAAGCGAGCACTGGACAGGAAGTACCATCTCCATTTTGGACCCTCCGGCAAGAGAAAGGAAAAAGCTGTACTCCTAAGAAAGTCTGTAATACTCACTGGAGAAGCCATAGAAGAGCACATATTTGTCTATATTTTCATAGTGACAGATTCTGCCATCTCCGGAGTTCTCCCAATATTTTTTCAATCAGAGGTGTATAATATAGTGAATATAGTTGTGCCAGAAGCCTGCCTATCTTAATTCCCAGATAGGTGATATGTGTCTTTGCAATATGTAGTTCTAGGCCAAGTTTCCTCCATTTTTCCGGAGGCGTTTTTGCCACCAGTTCTAAGAGTTCACTCTTGGCGTTATTAACCTTATAGCCTGAGTATTCCCCATATTTCTGGATAAACTGAAAGATATTTCCTAATTGTTCCAGTGGCCGGGACAAGAACAAGATGACATCATCTGCAAATAATGCTATTTTAGTGTTGCTAGCATCCACCCTGATTCCATCAAATAGATCTGAATCTTCCATATACCCAGCAAAGGGCTTTAATGCCAAATTGAACAGCAATGGAGACATCGGGCACCACTGCCTAGTACCTTTGTATAGGTGAAATGGCTCAGAGAGGAAGCCTGGCATGTGTACTCTAGCTGTCGGGTCCCTATACACCCCTTCCAGGTATATTCTAAAGTTGCTCTGTATGTTGAACGAGTCCAGAGTCGCCCCTAGCCAGTCCCAGCTAACATTATCAAAAGCTTTCTCAGCATCAAGAGCCAGCAAAGCCGGTCTCTCTCCAGACTGGCTGCGGCGACCCACCCTGTCCAACACAGTTGGCACCTTTTGTATGATTTTCACTGCCGCCCTGCCTTGAACAAATCCTACTTGTGCAGAGTTCACCAGTTGGGGTAATACTGCTGCCTATCTGTCCGCCATTATTTTTGACATAATCTTCTGATCTACATCAATAAAGTTTTACACATAATTTTTCGGATATAGAGAGTTTACACCTAAATAATTAATATGCACAATGACCTGCTAAATTTTAAGATGCTTTTATTAATTTCATCAAAAAGGTAAAATTGCAAGTACAAAAGTGCAAAAAAGTAGATAAAAGAATGATACATGGATCAGGATACAGAGGAGGCTAACAAGTTAATAGCCATTTCTCTTTAGCCATGCAGATAATACATGGGTCATTGTGCATATTAATTATTTAGGTGTAAACTCTCTGCAGTATATCCGAAAAATTATGTCTAAAACAATATGTAAGAGAGTCCTATTACGGATTGATTATCATCCATGTATATCCTGGTTGGGGAAAATATCAATAAAGGTACCGTTACACGTTTCAGGGTCGTTTAGATATCAATAACGATCTCGGTCGATAGGACATCTTTTTGACATCGTTGGTAACTAGAAGAAAAGTAGAAAAGCGCACATAGGGTCTTATCCGGGTGTGACTGGGGTGTTGTATTATGTGCTGTTGCACTAACCTTATGTTGTTGTGAGAGTCACAACAACTATTGAAGCATAAGCCGGCTTGCAGAACTCCGCCCAAGGGAAAACCTTTGTGGATCTCTGATGAAGTGCTCTGAAGTACCACGAAACGCGTAAGAATTAGACATTAAAGGTATTGTTTTTAATATCTTGTGATTCCTTGAATTTCTTGGAACCAACGGACAGACGGCAGCGCACGAATTACCACCTTTCATCTATTGCTTTAATTGACATCGTTGGTGACATGTCACACATCTAGATATTGTGGACGATGCACCAACAATGTGACGAGCAGCTATCTTTCGCACAACCCAGTGAACGATACTTGCTCATTGTTGTGAATAGGAGAAGTCGTGGTGTCATACACAACGATGCAGCAGGTTGGCTGATCAAGGATCGTCTGATTTGAGAACATGTTCTCAAATCTGCGATCAATGATACGATTTATCGTAGTCGTATCTCAGTGTTACACGCAACGACGTCCTAACGATATCGTTTCAACAACTCCAAACCTGTGACGTCTGAGCGATATTGTTGATGATCTCGTACCGTGTAATGGTACCTTAAGGGAGATTGGTCTATAAGATCAGGCCTCCAGGGAGTCCTTGCTTAGTTTGGGTATGACTTTAATATATTCTTCTTTAGATCTTTCTGCCATGGCCTCCGTTAAGAGGATGGAGTTGTAATATCTTGTTAGCAATGGGGAGATATGTTCCCTGTGTGCCTTATAAAACTTCCCGCTAAATTCATCTGGGCCTAGTGCTTTCCCATTTTTGAGATGACTTATGGTTTGTCTCATATCTCCTTCTGTTATTTCTGCATTAATTGCATCCTGTTGTTCTTGTGTTAATTTTGGAAGAGTGACTTGTTGGAGGAATTTTTTACCTTCTGCCAAATTAGTATATGAAGGTTTGTATCATTCTTTCTAAACGTTTTGTAGTATTTTATTGATTTTCATAGGGTCGGAGGTTATAGTTCCCTGGCCGTCACATAGTCTATCAATTGGATTTGCCTGCAGACGTCCTTTTGCCAGTCTTGCCAGCAATTTCCTCGCTTTCATCTTTGCACTACAATCTGTAGTATTTTTCTGCTACTCTTTTCTTGAGTGAGGCCACAAGCATAATACTTTTGCCTCTTAGCACCACTTTCGCCGTATTCCAGTACAACGCGTGTTGGTTTGCATGTTCCTTGTTGTCGCGTTCAAATTCCTCCTACCAGCCCCATACGTTGTCATTAAATACTTCATCTTTTGTAAGATAAGATGAAAATTTCCACATGTAATGTGTTCCGTATATCCAGTTATCCCCAGTTCCTTATCCACCTGAGCATGGTCGGATATGACCAGGTCGTAGATCTCCACTGACTTCATTCTATTTAATAGTCTCTCCGAGGTCAGCAGATAGTCTATCCTTTACCTGGATTGGTGGGCATGGGAGAAGTGGGTAAACTCTCTATCCTCTGAATGTAACCAACGCCAAACATCCCTCAATCCAGTTTGTTCAAGGAAGGAGGGGAGGAGTCTCTCTTTTTGGAGGAGTCAGGCTCTGGCTCCTTCTGACCTCCTCCCCATTGTGAACCATGTTCAAGTCTCCCCTAATAATTATCAGAGGCGAGTTGTCCAAGACAATCTTCCTCTCCAAGTCATCAAAGAAGACTCTCTTTGAACCTTTAGGTCCATAAACATTGTAGATTGAATAGACTTCTCCTCCATGCTCCATGGGCAGCAGATTAAATACAAATTACGATGGAACAGTATCACTACCCCTGCATGTCTATCTTGAGCTGACGAGCCCACTACTTCCCCACCCAGAATTTGCTGAGCCTAAAAAAATCCTCTTCCTTTAAATGGGTTTCTTGAAGCAATACAATATCGGGCGAGTACCTTTTCAGATGTCTCAGTATCTTTCCTCTTTTATTCGGGGATCTTAGGCCTTTCACATGCCAAGATATGACCTTCATAGTCCCTGTCACTACAGCCTATCACCTCTTGCTTTGTTTTCCTTATGAGGGTTCTAGTGATTAAAAGAAGATCCTCAGGTGGTTAGAGAAGGCTAGTAAAGAAAGAAAAAAGACTTAAAGATATGGAAGGGGATAGAGATTTAAACCTTAAAACAAATAGTGAGCTCTCAATACGCTGTCGTGTATTTCTAGCTTCTTACACCACTAATAGTGATGTGGACTATGCTTTTTTCCTGAGGTATTAAGGGCTACCAAAAAGAAAAAAAAAAAGAAAAACTTGTGGGAAGAAGCATATCCCACACCATACATTATAAATAATTATCAAAATGCCATCTGCATCCTCTCCTCCGCCCTAATCTATACCTTTGCATACATCTTTGCCCTCTACCCCTCCAGAACCCGGGTCCCTTCCCCAAATAAGGGGCAGCTGGGCACTTCCCACCAAAACCCATCTTCATTAAGGCACAACATATATCAAAAGACAGTACTCAACACGTTACCAACAGCATCCAGTCACCTTTGGGAGACACTGTCCTGTTTGTAGAAGAAGTGTCTTGTGGTAGAGGGGAGATCCATCAAGAGCAAGATGTATATGATGCAGTCCATTTCAATGATGCTTCATCTGCGCCGGCCAGATGCCCTCAGGGGTTTTGGTGTTGAGGTGAAGCTGTCTTCCTCATGACCTCTTCTTCACTCGTCGCTTTTTGCGTTGCGCAGTATACATGTCCATGTCTTTATCTGCATTTTTTACCGATTTGTAAAATAGGTTATCACCGTCATTTTGGGAAATCCTCAGAGTTGCCGGTTATTGCAGTGCAAAACGTTTCTTTGCTTGATAGAATACTGCAAGTATTTTACTAAGGCTCTCCTGTGTTTGCCACCTCCGCAGAATTGTCTTCAAATAATAGGACTTTCATCCCCTCAAAGTCACTGCATGGGGATATCTTCTATATGCTTTCATTATGTGAAACTTATCATTATAGTCCAGGAATTCCATGACTACTTGACATGGTCTGGATGCACGGTCATCAGATCCTTGATTGTGAGATCGTAGACCTGGATCAACTCTGTGAACCCTTTCGACCCTACAACCGTGGTTAATTCCCAGGGCCATTGGTAGGTCGCTTTCACAAAGTCTTTGTAGTTCAGCTGCAGGGACTGACTCGGGAGCCCCACTAGCCTTAGGTTGTTGTGCCTTGACCTGTTTTCCAGGTCCTTGACCTTCTTAGACAGGTGGTTTGTTTCCGCAGTTGTCTCTTTCAGCTGCGAGAAGAGCTGTATGCTAGCACCCTCCAGTTGTGAGACCCTCTGCTTCAGCTTCACTATTCGTTCTTTATGTTTGCTCACTTTGTCTTGGAGATGCTGGAGGACCTTCTTGATAGCCTGTTCCAGGTTCTTTTAGATGTCTGGCATGATGCTATTTGCCACGTCAGCCACTAATTTGTTAAAGTCTATTGATATCAATCTTGAAGGGTCTTTCTTGCTACACTCATTTAGGTCTTCCATGTACTCATTTGGGTTTTTCTGTTGCATGTTTGTTGCAGGAGTGTCCTCTCCCTCAGGGCTTGGGTCCCCTGTGCCCTCTTCCATTCTGTGGCTCCCGCTGCTTGTTTGCCGGGGGCCCTCCGGTTTTTGTGAGCTGTGTAACACGTAGCGATCCATTTGCTGAAGTCGTGACGTAGATGGAGTCAGCGTCAGGTCCCTCTGTCTCTGCGATTTGGCCTTTCTCCTGAGATTATCAGTTGTTATGTTTCTTGGCGGCTATGGAATTATGTCGTGCTGCAGTACAGAGTAAATACTTGCAGCTATTTATCTTTTTGTGTGCTTATTTTTTTTTCCACTAGGTGGCAGCAGAGCTTTTCCATTTCTATGGCAACCACCAGATGTCACCAGTTTTCCTTTTGAGCAGGCACCAAGAGAAATGACCAGTCATATGTGCTTAAACCCCCTCCTTGGGCTCTGTGTGTTGTAGCTGGAGAGACTGTTTTCTCTCTGCTTGGTCTAATCACAGCCCCCTTTTTGGGACCCCTTCGCAGGCCTCTTTACATGTGTTTCCATGGGGGGGGAAGAGGGTTTCTACTTGCGGCTTGTAGGATTATACCGTTAGTCGCAGTGGATTATTGCCATGTGAATAGCAGCCAGTGCAGACCTTGGGTGCACACGTGGGCAGCAGGCCACAGGACTCTCTAGGTCTCAGAAATGATCCAGGATTGAAGTGACTGACCTTTATTGGTGGTGTGGAGTGGGAGCTGGTGGTAGCCTGTCTTTCTCTAGTGTTGGGGTGGGGAAGGCCGCAGATTAGTCAGTAGGATTATTGTGGTGTGAGAGCTGCTGCTTTGTAGGTGTTATCACATCTCAACTCAGACACGAAGTCCTCCATTTGGGGTTTTAAGTTGCTGTCAGCCTATAACATATGGTGACATATTGGGCGGCGATCTCCACTGTTGATTCCTCTTCCCCCAGTAGGATGCAGAGTTTCCTCTCCTCATCCATGGATGGGAAGTCCGGGTTGTGAATGGAAAGTCTCTGGAAGTGGGAGGCCATCATTGCTGAGTATTTGTTGCAGTGAAGCAGGAAGTGGGCCTCATCCTCCAGTGACCCCTGCTGGCAGTGCTGGCACAGTCTGTTCTCCTGTGGCTTGTATGTCTGTCAGTGCCACCCTGTTTCCACCGCTAGACTGTGAGCACTCAGTCTGTATAGACTCAGGGTCTGCCTGTCTTTGGGGTGATGTAACCTCTTTAGATATAGGGCAAGAGTGTAGTCCCTCTGCAGTGACCGCTACGTAGTGAGTTTCTGTGACTTCTCTAATTCATTCTGCCAACCCTCTAAATATTGCATCTTGCAGCTCTCTGAGATCTTCTTTATTTCGGCCTTTGTCATGGTGTGTTGTTGACTTTGGCAGGACTGGCTGCCGCGTTTCATGGCTTGCTCTGGGCTTTGGCTCAGAAGGGCTTTATAATGGTAGGAGCTGGAGTCGCTGGTCTGTATGTGCGCCTGGTGTAATAGTGCCCTGTTGTTTATAGTTAGCCATAAGGGGAATCGATCCAACTCTGCTCAACAGGCTATGTTGGAGGTGCTGCGATGTACTTGGAGGAGATATTTGCAAAACTCTAGGTGGGAGACTTTGGTTGGGCTGGAATCCCACTTTGTCTGGTCTGGGTAAGTCGCTGGGCTCAATACCTCGCTACCATACAGCAGTATAGGAGAGATGACGCTATCAAATATCTTAAGTAAAACTCTCACCGGTGGTTTGAAGTGGTACAGTTGTCTTCTAATGGCATGGAAGGTTCGGCATGCTTTTCCTTTTAGGGCCTCTGCTGCTTGCCTGAGGCTCCCAGTTTGGCTTAGCTCCAGACCAGGGTGGGTATAGCTGTTGGTCTGGAACCATTTAATGTGCGGGAGTAAGTGGGGTTTATATTCTGGGTCCTCTTCTGAAACACCATGACTTTGGTCTTCTTTTGGTTGATGGGCAGCCCCAAGGTGGTGCTAAATGTTTTCAGTACTGCCACGCTATCCTGGAGGCCTCTCTCGGTTGGGGAGAGTAGCAGGAGGTCATCTGCGTACAGCAAGAACTTCACCTCTCAGTCATGCAGACTGAGGCCTAGGGTAGAGGAGGATTCCAGGGCTGCTGCCAGTCCATTTATGTTGATGTTGAAAAGAGTTCGGCTCCAGCTGCAGACCTGTCTGACTCCGCGGCCCTGCAGGAAAAGAACTGTACTCTTCTGGTTCACTTTCACACTGCATCGGTTCTCAATGTATGAGTTCTTGATGACATCGTAGGTTCTGCCACCTATTCCGCTTTCCAGGAGCTTTAAAAACAGGCTGGGGTGCCACACTGAGTCAAAGGCCTTCTTGAAGTCCACGACGTATGCAAATATTTTTCCATTTTTTGCTGTGGATGTGGGTTTTGATGAGGCTGTGCAGGGAGTAGATGTGATCAGTAATGCAGTGGTTTGGGAAGGCATTTCACTATCTAAATTGTCTGAGGAAGATAGGTTGAGGTTGGATGAACCTGTGAGTGTGGAGGAGGTGGAGTGTGCAATATTATCTATGCCCAATAACAAATCACCGGGAGTTGATGGTCTACCTTAGGAGATGTATAGGGAGTTGGTGGAACTGCTGGCTCCGAAATTGAAATCTGTGTTTGATGAGGCTTTAGTGAAGGGGGCGCTGCCGAGATCAATGGAAGAAGCGGTGATAGTAGTTCTGCCGAAGGAGGGAAAAGATCCCATGGATGCGGAGTCGTACAGGCCCATATCGTTGTTGACAACGGATGTCGCTAAGATCCTGGACACCCGGCTCACCGGGGTTGTGCATACCATTATCCACGAGGACCAGTCGGGCTTTATGCCTAACCGCTCCACGGCTGTTAACTTGAGAAGATTATTTCTTAACCCTAGAACGCATACCTGGGGCCTCGCAGGCCTGCCAGGTTACTTGTTTTCTATTTTCTGTAAAAGTACTTTAGTTTGAATTTTGAAAATCTAGGTAATCCTCAGGTATATAGTTTTTCAAAAGAGTAATAGGTATTGTGTGAGCGCTGGGGAATCAACCGGCACCAAGGCTATTATGAATAGTTACCTCTCGGCTTTATTTGTACAATAAAAAGGCAGGGTCCTTTAGGCCACAACGCGTTTCTACGCTCTCCAAGCGTCTTCCTCAAGTGGAATAAAGCCGAGAGGTAACTATTCATAATAGCCTTGGTGCCGGTTGATTCCCCAGCGCTCACACAATACCTATTACTCTTTTGAAATACATTCGTTCCTCCGCTATGCGGAGTGAGGTATGGAGCAGCTCCGGGCAATAGGACGTTGGATGACGTCCTGAACACGCCCACGGACCCACCACGTGACGACTCACATGTGAGGTGCTGGGATTAAGGACGCAGCAAAATCTTCATCATCCACAGCCGCTTATTAGCCGAGGACACAGGGAGATAAACATCAATGCACTAATTCTTGTTGTGCAGACAGCACAACAAGCACAGGTGAGGTTCCCATTCAAATAACCTGCTCCCGATGACAATTACAGAGTGGCGCAACAATATTACCTTCTTTGTCAGGTATATAGTTGTCAGTAATTTCCAGTTATTCATATATTTTTATGTTACAGACATTTCGGTATAACAACCTTTTTTTGGGACTACCCCATATTCACGCACCTGGGGCCTTTTAGGCCTGTACTAGGTTTACATGTGATACTCAGTCTTTTTGTCTGTATTGTTGCTGGGGAAGAACTTTTATGACTCTGCTATTGCTGGGAAGAGTGTGGATGCTGCATGGAGGCAAAAGGAGGTGTCAACAAGATGGACAAAATGATTGGAGAGTATTCGTGCAAAAGGCAGACTAAACGTTGGCCTGTTGCCCTTTTTTCCAATATCCTTGATGTGTCAGCCATCAATAGCTACATTGTTTATTGTCAAACTAATCCAGAATTCCATGCCAACAGGAAAGACAAGAGACGTCTATTTTTGACAGAACTTTGTTATGAACTTTTGATGCCTACTATGATGGAGAGAAGCAACATGATATGCTTATCAAGGCAAACTACAGAGGCAATGATCCGATGTGGAATACGCTTTCTGGAACATCCAGAGCAAAGAGAAAAAAAAAAGAAAGCGCTGCTATATTTGTCCAGCAAAGAAGGAAAGAAAATCGGAGCGTTTCTGTTCTAGTTGCGGACAAAATGTATGCAAGGAACATTCAGCCGAAAAAATAATATGCGAGAATTGTCGGGGGAATATGTAAAGTTACAAATAAATATTCCTGCACCAAGTTTGCTACAACCAAAAAATGTTTTCATAAAAAAATTGTATATAGAATACCTATATTTGGCGTGCCCGTTTACTTACTTTTTTGTTGTTTTATGCACATAATTCTGTTTTGAAATATACACATCTTAGGTTGTGTTCCCAGTAGCGCTGGGGATCGCCAGAAGGGGATACATAATGGATCTGACCTCCTGGTAACTCCAGCTAAGGCTGCCGGAATGGCAGGATTCCACCAGCCTTAGCTGGGGTCACCAGGAGGTCAGATCCATTACGGATCCCCTCCTGGCAGACCCCAGCGCTACTGGGAATGCATACTTACTTTGCAATTGTAAAATACATTTTAAAAAGTATTTTTATTTGAGTTATTCCATGATAATTGTAAACAGGCCTAAAAAGCCCCAGGTGCGTGAATGTGTAGATTTCTATGGGTATGCGTTCTAGGGTTAATATGCAACTGCCTGCTGATAATGGTGGCAGGAGAATAGTGATGGCATTAGACGCTAGGAAAGCATTTGATAGCGTGGAATGGAAATAGTTATGGAAAATCATGGAACTAATGGGGTTCGGGCACGCATTCATGGCCTGAGTGAAGTTATTGTATTCATCCCCAAGGGCGGTAGTTAAGGTGAATGGGGAACACTCCGGGATGTTTGACTTGCATAGGGGCACAAGGCAGGGGTGTCCGCTGTCCCCGCTGTTGTTTGCGATGGCAGTGGAGCCCCTGGCGGCCAAAATCAGAGCTGAGAGGGGAGTGGTCGGATTTAAATTCGGGAAGCTGGAAGAAAAAATATCATTGTATGCAGATGACATCCTGTTATTTCTGGAAAGTGCAGGAGAGACACTGGGGTGCACGATGGATATAATTAAACAATTTGGGAGCATTTCGGGACTGGAGATAAATTGGCACAAGTCTTATATCATGGCTGTGGATAGAGCAATAGTAGCGGCGGAGATAGATGAGAGGGGGAAAACAGCTCCGGTTGGTTTCACAATTTAAATACCTAGGGATATGCGTAGCACTTCCATTGACCCGATTCACGGATCTGAATTTAGTTCCTCTGTTAGAGAAATTTAAAGGGAAAATAGGTGCATGGTGTAAATTGGCTTTAACGGTAACGGGGAGAACTAACCTGATTAAGATGCTCCTAATGCCACAACTAATGTACGTTTTGCACAACTCATCGATATGGCTACCAAAAAAACAGTTTCAGGGTATTGATTCTATCTTCAGATCCTTGATATGGGGCAAGAGGCAGGCACAGATTAAATTGGGAACTCTGCAAAAAGGGAAGGAAGAGGGAGGATTGGCCGCACCAAATCCCTGGGTCTATTTCTTGGCAGTACAGGGCCAGCATGTCAGGGGATGGAGAGAGCTCGATTGTGGAGGAGCAGCTTACCAGGTGCTGGTACAAGTGAGGGGGAGACGCCCACTCATTCAGGGGTTAGAGGACGACACCTTTAAAAAATTGGGAGCAATATATCCTACCATAGGCATGAACCAGAAGGTATGGGACACCATTAAAAAGATCAGAGGGGTGGACGAGCTGACTAAGTACTCACCGGTGTGGGACAATGAGCATCTGCCGGAACTTAATAAGCTGTGTCAAATGGGCAATTGGAAGGTGAAAGGAGTGAGATATGTGTGCCAGCTGCAGAGAGGAACAGACCTGAAGACCTTTGAGACATTGAGAGAGGAATTTGATTTGCCTTCGGTATGGGGGTTTCAATACTATATGCTTCGACATGCTTGGAGGGCACAGTGTGGATTGGGAGACATAACGGTTCAGGATGACATTGTACTAGACTTTGTGTGTATGAAGGGAGGGACTAAGGGAGTTATATCGAGCATATACCATGACCTACTACACTCCTATCTGGGGGACAATCACCTCACTGCAAAGAGTAAATGGGAAAGGGAGGTGGGTACTCTCACGACAGAACAATGGGAGGCTATTCTTGAATATGTCCCAAAGATCTCTCTGAGCGAGCAGGCACGGCTCTCCCTGTTATATGTAATACATAGAACATACAAAACACCGCTGGTCCTATTCAGGGCGGGCTTGAGGGGAGACTCTAGGTGCCCTAGATGTGGTGCAGACCAGGCCGGACTGCTACACATGCTATGGTCGTGTCCACGGCTGCTGGCATACTGGCTGGTTGTTATTAACAAAATTGAAAGAGCTTATGCATGTACACTCGACAGGAATCCAGTGCTGTGTGTTTTGGGGGAGGTGGAGGGGATACCTGTCTCAGAACACTACAAAGTGGCAATAGCGAGGTTGCTATATGTGGGGCGCAAACTAATAGCGCGAAAATGGACAGATTCGGAACCCCCCACTAGGAGGGAATTTATTGCTCAGACACGTACGGTAATGCATTTAGAGGAAAGTATTTACAGGCGAAGGCATGGTGAAAGAACTTTTGAAAAAATATGACGGTGATATGATTAAGACTCTCAAGTATACCCGGCATAAGGAGTATTGGCGGGAGGGGGGTATAGTTTTGATTGTGTTGTTACTAGATATGTGAATTGTTACATGAATATTGATATATACTGTTTCCTGTTAAATTTTTGAAACCTAAATAAAAATAAATGGTTTAAAAAAAAAATGCAGTGGTTTGGCATGAACCCAGCTTGGCTTCTGCTAAGGACGACATGCTGGGTGAGGAAGGTGATGATCCTTTTATTAATGATGCTGTTGAACAGTTTTCCCAGAATGCTGTTGACATAGATGGGTGTAATGAGACCTTGAATTCAGCATTGCGGGAAGTAGTTGGTGCTTAGGATGTGGGTGAAATGTTTTGCCAGTACTGCATGTATGTCTGGGGAACTGTATTTGTTCATCTCTGGCAGGATGCCATCACTGCCCCTAGCCTTTTTGCATTTTATCAGTCTGATTATTTCCTTTATTTCCAGCACACTGACTGGTTTTGGAAGTGTTTGATTGTTTCCTCCATGTCCCTCAGTTTATTGGTAAAGGCCCTGTCACACATAACAAAATCGCTAACGAGATCGCTGTAGCATCACAGATTTTGTGACGCAACAGCGATCCCGTTAGCGATGTAATTCTGTGTGACACGCACCAACGATCTGGCCCCTGCTGTGAGATCGTTGATCATTACACACAGCTCTGGGTCATTTGTACATCATTGCGCTCCCGCTGGGAGCGCTACATCGCTGTGTTTGACAGGGACAATGACCAACGATCTCAATGGTACGCTATGGAGTGACAATTCCCAACGACCTCGGTATAATTCTGGATCGCTGGTGAGATACCTGTTCGACATCTTATATACATATAAATTTGATGACCCAGGATGGAGTTAAATATAAATCATAAGTATTAATCCTGTTAAAAAGATACCCTTTATTAAGCACGTATGCTGAAAACACATCAAGAAACCCGTTAAAAACTGGGTGCACAGATTACAGGAAGGAAGGAAGGGGCTAACCCTATATGTTTTTGCCTCCCTCCTGTCCCTACCTGACCGCGGGGTCGGCACCCTTTTATCGATGTGGTGCCCCCACTCCACGTAGACTTATACTACACTCACCCTATACTCACCCTATAAGAGAGAAGATGGTGCTCCCCATCCTTATATCAATCACAAGGGTGGTAATGTCGGGCTGTATAGACTGTATCGGTGTCCCAGTGTTAAAAAAGGACCTAGACCCTACAGCTAAGAATCCTCTTGGTACCGAGATATGGTCCAGAGTCTAACTCACTCTAATTCTCCCAGTAATTGGCCATATGTGCCCATACAACAGTAATAAAAAGTGATACAATAACACATACTCCAAAGGGGAATAGGAGGATAAGTAGGAAACTTAGCTTAACTACAGGGTCACTGGTCTCTCCCCGCGCGCCTCGACGCGTTTCTCTTCATCAGGAGGTCTGATATTATGGTTCCATTATTGTGGACCCAGCAGGTGCACACAATGCAGATCAGATGAGAGGGGAACCGCATTGTTACCGGCGGCTCCCTTATATCTAGTCTGAGTATGTTAGGCCACCTCCTCCCTACAACCACTTCCTGCACCACCTCCCACTCTGGTAAAATACATCAACCATTCATCATTACCACCTTAACCAAGGGCAGATGGAAACCGATACCTTCCCTCAGCCATTCCTAAACAGCCTGTCTCAAAATGCCACCGTTAATGTATTGTATCGGCTCCCAGGAGCGCATGCTGCCGCCGCCCAAACATGGCCGCTGGAACGCAAACGTCACAATACGCGACGCTGCGGGCCGGGGAGCATGCGCAGTGGCTAGTTAGATGTTATAGCGCGTCACACATTGATGACGGTGAGCCACCTGTATAAGGGCGAGGGGGATAATCTCAGAGCGTCCACCGTTCAGGGCCGCCAATAGGGCATTATAAGCCATACAGCTGTATGGGGCCCGGCGAAAAGTGGAGGGGGCGTGGCCATACAAACAGCAGGGGGGGGCCCGGGCGCGCTGGCTGTGGGCGGGGCCATTTGGAGCAATGATGCCCGCCCCCTTTGGCCAGCAGCAGTGGCACAGACTAGTTCCTACGCAGCACTGCCTGACTCCGAGTCACCAGCCAGGGGCGGGGCGACGCAGAGTGCGGTGTCGGCCGGCCCGTGCCATTGCTCAAACACTGCTGCAATGAGCACGTGGTGTACGGCGCCCCCGTCCGTCCACCCCACGCCACCAGGCCGGACCTGGCCTGCTGGGAGCCTGACTGGGACCGTCACACACACAGACACAGGCTGGGGCTGGGCAGGCCAGCAGGTACAGGGAACCGCCCAGCCGCCGCCCAGGCACGCCGACCCTCTATTATCCTGTGGGGGCCCGCCCATCCACGCTCATCCCAGGCCTCAATGCACAGGGTCAGGGGCGCAGCACAGCCTGTAACATACAGCTAACTCTCCTACTCTTGAGCGGCACCACTGCCAGCACCCGCCCACAGTGTGACTCAGTGTACACACACACATCAGCCTCGCAGTGCAGGGGCCCTGGCCCGCCCACTCTCCCTCTGCTGCTGTCTGTGTCATGGGGCCTGTGCGCAGCAGTTTGGGGGGGAGGGGGGGTTTGGGGGGTGCCTGCTGCAGTGCCCAAGGTCGGGATCCCCCCCCATTGTTCTCCACCTGCAGAGCAGTATGCTACATAGCTGCTCTGTTCTTACAGGACCTGTGATGACGTCACTTGGAGGGGAGGAGTCAGGGGTCACATGATCAGCTCCTCAGTTGTCATGGTGCTGGATAAGGTAAAGTGTATCTGTGGTCAGGATGGATTTACAGTGTGGATGTAGCAGAGCCGAATGTATACGAGGTGTATGGAGAGGAGCCATGTATGCATGATGTGTGTGGAGCGGAGCCGTGTGCGTATGAGGTGTACGGAGCTGCGTGCGTAAAAGGTGTACGGAGTGGAACAACGTGTACGAGGTGTACAGATCAGAGCCACTTATGTACGAGGTGTACAGCGCAGAGCCGAGTGTGTACAAGGTGTACGGAGCAGAGTCGAGTGTGTACGAGGTGTACGGAGCAGAGTCGAGTGTGTACGAGGTGTACGGAGCAGAGTCGAGTGTGTACGAGGTGTACAGAGTGGAGCAGAGTGTGTACGAGGTGTACGGAGCAGAGCCGAGTGTGTACGAGGTGTATGGAGCAGAGACGAGTGTGTACGAGGTGTACGGAGCAGAGCAGAGTGTGTGCGAGGTGTACGGAGCAGAGCAGAGTGTGTGCGAGGTGTACGGAGCAGAGTCGAGTGTGTACGAGGTGTACGGAGCAGAGTCGAGTGTGTACGAGGTGTACGGAGCAGAGTCGAGTGTGTACAAGGTGTACGGAGCAGAGTCGAGTGTGTACAAGGTGTACGGAGCAGAGCCGTGTGTGTACGAGGTGTACAGAGCGGAGCCGCATGTGTACGAGGTGTACGGAGTGGAGCCGAGTGTGTACGAGGTGTACGGAGTGGAGCCGAGTGTGTATGAGGTGTACGGAGCAGAGCCGTGTGTGTACGAGGTGTACAGAGTGGAGCCGTGTGTGTACGAGGTGTACAGAGTGGAGCCGAGTGTGTACGAGGTGTACGGAGCGGAGCCGAGTGTGTACGAGGTGTACAGAGTGGAGCCGTGTGTGTACGAGGTGTACGGAGTGGAGCCGAGTGTGTACGAGGTGTACGGAGTGGAGCCGAGTGTGTATGAGGTGTACGGAGCAGAGCCGTGTGTGTACGAGGTGTACAGAGTGGAGCCGTGTGTGTACGAGGTGTACGGAGTGGAGCCGAGTGTGTACGAGGTGTACGGAGTGGAGCCGAGTGTGTATGAGGTGTACGGAGCAGAGCCGTGTGTGTACGAGGTGTACAGAGTGGAGCCGTGTGTGTACGAGGTGTACAGAGTGGAGCCGAGTGTGTACGAGGTGTACGGAGCGGAGCCGAGTGTGTATGAGGTGTACGGAGCAGAGCCGTGTGTGTACGAGGTGTACAGAGTGGAGCCGTGTGTGTACGAGGTGTACAGAGTGGAGCCGAGTGTGTACGAGGTGTACTGAGTGGAGCCGAGTGTGTATGAGGTGTACGGAGCAGAGCCGTGTGTGTACGAGGTGTACGGAGTGGAGCCGAGTGTGTACGGAGCTGAGCTGCGTGCGTACAAGGTGTACGGAGTGGAGCCACGTGCGTACGAGGTGTGTGTACCAGTGGTAACCCCCAGCGGATGCCGCTCCCGCTCTTATAGTCTCGGCTGCCTTTGCCGGTAGCATTCTTCTCCAGAGTATCTGATAATAATAAGTAATCGAGATCCGCTGCCATTTTCTGGAAGCTTGTGACCCCTGGCTCCAGAGCTTACTTTACCCCCTCAATGGGTGGGGGCCCGGGGAGAGACCATACATCTCTGTGGCTCCTGCAGAGCTCAGCTCACCCCCAGTCTGTGTCCCCTAGCCCTCTGCAGTGCTGTATATACTCTTTGTCCTGTATATTGTATATATAACAATTTCCTATGTGATGTATTTGATTTACAAAACTTATTGTCACAGAGTCGACTGCGCTCCAGACCAACACAAAGCTGGAAGATCAGATACCACCGAACATCGCAGGACACAGACAAGCAGCTGCAGCCATCAAATTAGGTGAGGTAATTAATTTAATGTAGCTGGTAATTTTCATGGCGATGTGCGGCCCTTAAATGACAGTAGTAATTTCCAAATGTCCCTCCAGCAGCAAAAAGGTTCCCCACCCCTGTACAAGGTGATGAATAACAGCAGCAGTATTATTCTGCCTCATGTGGCATTTATTGTTCACATCCCTCCACAGCTCTGACAAAGAACAATGTATAGAAAGAGATTAATGAGTGATTGGCGAGGACGTGGTGCACAAAGGGAGTTTTTCCCATAGTGGGTGGTGAAACTATGGAAGGTTTGATGGGTGGAGGCGGAGCGTGGGTGGAGGCGGAACCTGGATGGAGGCGGAGTGTGGGTGGAGGCGGAGTTGGGGTGGAGTCTCAGGGGGGCCCCAAAATTTTGCTAGTAAGGGGCCCCAAAATTTCTAGTGGCAGCCCTGCCACCGTTACCAGGCAACCTTATAAGCGCGTTTGTTACACCAACCAAATCAGTTTAATTTAGACACTATGACGGTTGGTCAAGCTAGAGGCATCAGGGAAGTAGTTAGATTCAATGGTACGATCCACCGGTGAGAATACTAATGTGGTGCACCCTCCTCTTATGTGTCAGGAAGAACACACATGGTTCCACCCACCCTAATACGGGGAATAGGAAAAGGCTAACCTTAGAGGGCAAGGACCAACATTATTTGCGACTAAGACATAGTAAATAGATACAAAAGTCCATAAATATGGACAAAATCCCAGTCCCTGTAGAGACACAGTCCCAATTCACTCCTACAGAAAACATGCATAGGACATCTGCTTGTTGAGCCCATCTGGGGCCAGGGATCCAAACCTAAAAATCCATTCTGTTTCCCTCCGTAGGGTACTCTGATCGTGATTGCCACCTCTCGGGCCGGTTTTTACCACCTCCATTATCCGGAATGATAGTTGTTTAAGATCGCCCCCACTGTACCATATTCATGTGTCGCGCCAGTGGGGTATCCTTAGACTTTCTTATGTCTCCTAGATGGTCAACTACTCTGCGCCTGAACTCTCTGATAGTCTTCCCTATGTAATCAAGTCTGCATGTGCAGGTAGCTACATACACTACACCAGGCGTTTTGCAATTAGCAAAATCACGCAGGAAGAAAGTCCTGCCATTGGCCGCACTCTTTACAAATTTGCATGGTGCCATATACCCACAAAAGGAACAGTCACCACATTTATAGAACCCTATAGGTCTATTCCCCAGCCAGGTGGATCCACTGGTAGGTGCCCTATAGTGGCTATGCACAAGCCTGTCTTTTAGCGACCTCCCTCTCCTATATATGACACTGGGTGACAAAGAGACACTTCCCCTTAGATCAGGGTCCGAGGTCAGGATATCCCAATATCTGCGCAACACTGTCATGACTTTGTTATTCTGACAGTCAAACGTCCCAATAAGCCTAGTCACTCCCAAATCCTCTTTTGGGTGTTTACCACACTTAAGTAGCAGAGCCTCGCAATCCTGCTGTTCGTCATGCGTACGTGCTGTCTGTAGCACAGAACGTGGGTACCCTCGCTGTACAAAGCGTTTCGTCAGGTCATCTGCTTGAACCTGAAAGTCCAACATCTCTGAGCAATTACGCCTCAGCCTCAGATATTGCCCTTTCGGGATCCCTCTTTTAAGGGGTAGCGGATGATAGCTCTCCCATCTTAACAGGCTATTGGTCGATGTTGGTTTCCGGTAGGTCTTGGTGGATAAAGACCCATCCTCCTCTTTATGTATAAATACATCGAGAAAGGGGAGTTCTAAGGGATTGCTCTCAGATGTAAACTGTAACCCGATGTTATTATGGTTCAAACATTTGACGAATTCTGTGAAACTCCCATCGGGGCCAGACCACAACAGAAACACACCGTCAATGTATCTGGCCCAGAGGGTAATATGAGGTTCCCACCAGTTTGTGCCGTCCTTGAACACAATGGTTTCCTCCCACCAGCCCAGGAAGAGATTAGCGTACGATGGGGCACATGAGCTCCCCATCGCCGTCCCCCTGAGCTGGTGGAAGTACTTCCTGTCAAAGAGAAATGTGTTATGATGAAGCACAAATCTCAACAAATCAATGACAAAGATATTATGACTGCGACATATAGTCGCTCTTGTGTCGAGATAATACTCTACAGCACGTATGCCCAAATCATGAGGAATGCTACTATACAGCGCCTCGACGTCAATTGAGGCCAGTATGGTATCTCGCCCCAGATGGACTCCGTCAAGTTTTTTCAACAGATCAGCGGTGTCCCTCGTATAGGACGAGAGGCTTGTCACGAATGGGCGGAGGATGGTATCCACGTAGACCCCCGCATTCTGAGTGCAGGAGCCCACACCAGAGACAATTGGTCTCCCCTTCAATACCCCCAACCCCTTATGCACTTTGGGGAGTGCATAAAAGGTCGGGGTCACAGGATGGATCAGTTTGATGAAGTCATATTCACATTTTGTAATGAGGCCTCCCTCCCTTGCATACTCCAGGATGTCAGACAGTTCTTCAAAACAAAGTATTCACTGATCTCAGGGAGACCAGTTCAAGAAAACACTGCGGGCAGCCGGCTAAAGCGCTCAACACAGTGAATTCCTAGGCCCATTGCCCCTGGGAATTTTGAATATGCAAATAGAGTCTGTGGAGCCTCGTTTAGGAGTCTCAACACAGGACTAGCCAGATCTTCCTCTAGTGAAGGACCTAGCCATGATAACCACCATATTAAGTGGCCCTTTGAGTCAATATCCAGCTCTTTACAAGCTTAAAGATATGACAAGGGAATACCAAGGCCAGGTATCCATCCACAGACAGCTGTTTTGGGGTGTTGCCCCTCATCAGTGTGGAGTAGGATTCTGGCTAGGTGGGAGCAATGCCTAGTTGACCAACAAAACAAAGTATTCACTGATCTCAGGGAGACCAGTTCAAGAAAACATTGCGGGCAGCCGGCTAAAGCGCTCAACACAGTGAATTCCTAGGCCCATGATTGTTTTAGGGGTGTTTTAGGGGTGTCCCATGAGTTTGTTGCACAATGTTTTGAGCAATGTCCTTATTTCTGCCATGTTGCTGCCCTCTGTTATTTTGTCTTGCCATTGTGGGGCTTGTGGTCTCCAGTCAATTATATCAGTCACTGAGAGCTGAGGTAATACAGCAGAGATAAAGCTTTGCAAGAATTCTTTTAAGTCCAGAACTCAAACAGACTTATCAATGCCCCTAAGTTTAACATTATTCCTCCTGGACCTGTCTTCCAAGTCCAGGGTTTTGGCTTGGGTCTTAGACGCCAGTGATTGTAATAGCTCATGTGAGTCCCATAAAGCATTATGAGAGGCAACCAACTCCTCCATCTTGCGCTCCAATCTATCTGTGCGTCCACCAAGTTCCTCCACATCCCCTGTAAGATCTTCCAACGTGCTCCGGAGTACTGCAGCAGTGACAGGGGTGTCAGGGTGAGCTGTCATGCTGGATGCTGCAGCAGGCTGAGAGGACTGGCGCGCAGAGCGGGAAGCCCTGGGGGATGTCGGCGCCACCTTGGAAGACTGAGGAGAGTGGGGGGGGGGGGGGCCAAGAAGAAATTATCAATCTGGCCTGGAGGATTGCGGGAGTCGGATCAAGTTTTCCCGATCGACTCACCAGCATGTCAGGCACCCGGAGGGGGCTTCAGGAGCGAAGGAGAGGCTCAGGTGCGCGGATTATTGCAGAGTTTTAGTCCCAGTGCTTGGAGCTCCCACTGTGTGCGACCTACAGCATGAAGAGCTAGGCCACGCCCCGATAAAATCATTTATCAAGATGATAATGCATCCTGCCATAGAGCAAAAACTGTGAAAACATTAATTGAAAGAAGACACATAAGGTTAATGTCATGGCCTGAAATAGTCCGGATCTCAATCCAATTGAATATCTTTGGTGGAAGTTGAAGAAAATGGTCCATGACAAGGCTCCAACCTGCAAAAGCTGATCTGGTAACAGCAATCAGAGAAAGTTGGAGCCAGATTGATGATGAGTACTGTTTGTCACTCATTAAGTCCATGTCTCAGAGACTGCAAGCTGTTATAAAAGCCAGAGGTGGTGCAACAAAATACTACTAATGTTTTTGAGTGTTGGTTTGTCATGATTCCATAATTTTTTCCTCAGAATTGAGTGATTCCATAATTTATCCCTCTGCTTGGTCCACAAAAGTAACCGTTACTGGCTAGCACATTTGAAATTACTTTAGTTTTGTGCCATGTCTGTGATCTGCTTTTTTTCTACAAAATTAAACAACTGAATAGTCATCCTCTGAGCCAGGTGATTTCATAATTTTTGCAAGTGGTTGTAAATATATATAGATTTACTTAAGAGGTTCCTAATGGCCAAGTCTAACATTGACCCAATATTAGAAATCTCGGCCTTAAGGCCCCGTTACAAGTAGCGATATCACTAACAATATCGTTGTAATGTCACCATTTTGTGACGTTGCAGCGACCTCGTAGCGAAGCCGCTGCATGTGACATGTACCAACGATCAGCTCGCTGGTAAATGGGCAGGACCATTGTTCAATCGTTGGTCTCCTGCTGTCACACTCGCCGATGCTGGCCGCACAGCAGGAGACCAACGATTGAAAAATGGTCCTGCCCATTTACCAGCGAGCTGATCGTTGGCACATGTCACATGCAGCGGCTTCGCTACGAGGTCGCTGCAACGTCACAAAACCGATCAACGACCTCCCGGCAGATGCCCAGTGTCGCACTGTACACGCTGGGACATGGTAACCAGGGTAAACATTGGGTAACTAAGCGCAGCGCTATGCTTAGTTACCTGATGTTTACCCTGGTTACCAGCGTTCACGCTGGTCAGTCTGCCTGTGTGACAGCTCACCAGCGATCAGATAGCCATGTCCCAGCGATCCTGATTGTTGGTGGGATCGCTGGGACATCGCAGCGTGTAATGGGGCCTTTAGTTCCAGCTGGTATTAACCCTTTAATTATCCAGTTTGCCACCAGCACCAGGGCTACTGGGAGAGTCTGGTACAGCACCATTTGTGGCGCTTCTATGAACGTGACATTTTCTGGGATGGTTCCAAATCGCAGTGGGGAGGGGCAGAAAAATAGGGCCTCTCAACTCTGAGGATTCCAGCCCCCATCTGCACCTGGCTGGTGACCACAAATACAGCAGAGTAACTTTAATCATTTCATGAAATTTAAAAAAAAAAAAAAAAGAAAAAAAAAAAGAAAAAAGGGCCTCCTTATATTTGTGGTTTACAGCCAGGTAAAAATAGGCAGCTGGGTGTAGGGGGCAGCCTATACCTGCTTACTCTACCTGGTTGTCTTCCATAAAATATGGCAAACACCGATGTTTTTTTTAAAAATTAGGTTAAAGGGATCCTGTCACCCCCAAAACACCTGTAAACCTATTAAAACCTGTCCCTAGAGCATATTAACACTTTCCCTACACTCTTTTTACCTCCTAAATGCAGTAAATGACATTGCATAAAAACGTTTTATAAGTACCTGATTACTGATGATAATGAGTGACTATGCTATTCATAGTCACTCATCAAGACTGCCCCTCTGCTTCATATCACGCCTGAATAGGCGTGATCTTCATAGCAGATTCAAATTGCCGCCTCCCTGCTGTGCCCTGTGTCGTCCGAGGCTGCTGTGTGGCTGGGTGACGCGATCCGCGTCATTCCCGGCGCCGGGTGACGTATTTACACCGGCGCCGCCCTGTCAGCTTCAAAATGCACACTGCGCATGCCCATGCGCATGCGCAGTGCGCATTTTGAAGCTGACAGCGCGGCGCCGATGTAAATACGTCACCCGGCGCCGGGAATGACGCGGATCGCGTCACCCAGCCACACAGCAGCCTCGGACGACACAGGGCACAGCAGGGAGGCGGCAATTTGAATCTGCTATGAAGATCACGCCTATTCAGGCGTGATATGAAGCAGAGGGGCAGTCTTGATGAGTGACTATGAATAGCATAGTCACTCATTATCATCAGTAATCAGGTACTTATAAAACGTTTTTATGCAATGTCATTTACTGCATTTAGGAGGTAAAAAGAGTGTAGGGAAAGTGTTAATATGCTCTAGGGACAGGTTTTAATAGGTTTACAGGTGTTTTGGGGGTGACAGGATCCCTTTAAGGAATAATCTTATAACAAGGGCTCTCAACTGTGTGGCTGTTTTGGTTCTTTTTTGCTAGGAGATAAAGATGAACACACTTGCACAGTTTTGTGCCAACATTCCAGTGTTTCTTTTTGCGGAAAAATTAAATTCTTATTTTTTTAGTCTACATGGTTATGGAGTTCTTAATAACAGATGTCTTGGGGTTAGGCTACATTCACACGTAGCAAAAAGGAGAATTTTGTGTACTCACCGTAAATTCCTTTTCTCTTAGCCTCTAATTGGGGGACACAGGACCGTGGGTGTTATGCTGCTGTCCACTAGGAGGCGACACTAAGCAGAATCTGCAAAAGAGTAACAGTGGCTCCTCCTCTGCAGCATATACAGCCTAGAGCAGGAAGTGCTTCTCCAGTTTTGTGCTAAAGCAGTAGGAGAATTAACAGAAGAAAGACAAGAATCACAGTAAAATAAGGCCTGTTAAGTAAACAGGCAGCCACATAATAACAGTAAGGTAAAACGTGTAACCGAACAGGCAACTACGTAATAACAGTATAAGCAGGCCTGTAAAATAAACAGGCAACTATATAACCTCTCAGGAGTAAGATGAGAACCTAGTAACGGCCCGAAACGGGCAACAGGGTGGGTGCTGTGTCCCCCAATTAGAGGCTAAGAGAAAAGGAATTTACGGTGAGTACACAAAATTCTCCTTTTCTCCTTCGCCTCATTGGGGGACACAGGACCGTGGGACGTCCTAAAGCAGTCCCTGGGTGGGAACAGCAATGGAAAATCACTAATAATAACAATAACAATGCACCTACAGGTGGGCTAATGCCGCCTGGAGGGTACAGCTTCCTAGACTTGCAGTTGCCGAGGACTGAGTGAGAGCCTAAGGCGTCTGGCAAGCATGTGCATGCTGTCTGCCTTACACACTTGTTGTGCTAACTCCTGGTGCCTAATAGCTCAGTAGCCCAGGAGACTCCAGCGCTCATAGTAGAATGCGCTGTGCCCGCCGCCGGAAAAGACACAGCACCATGGATGAATGGTGCTACCGAAAAATAAAAATAATAATAATAATGCTAAAAAGCACCCCGGATGGTGGATTTAAGCCATCTGATCAAGCATTTGAAGAACCTGGCCTGCCTGCTGCGTTTATCCTTCTGGAAAAAGGAAAAGAGGTTTCTAAACGGAACTTGTCCTGAGCGCGTATATGTGTAGAGTTCTGACCAAGGTGTAGGAATGCAGAGCATTACTGACCGGATGAACTGGCACTAGACGTAGCGCTGTCAGAAATATATATTCAGGCAGGCGGACAACAAAAGACACCACCATCTGGAGGAAAAAACTAACCAGATGTAGGGCAACCTTGTCTGGGTGAGAGACCAGAAAAAACAAAAAAACAAAAAAGGTGGTTTACCCGAAAACGCTGCAAATTTAACAACTCTGCAGAGAGATTAATTGCCATTTTTCCCCATGTCTTAAAATGTGGTTAGCATAAAGCTGTGAGGACGAGGGTCATGACCCCCGGGACTAGTAGACTTTGAGAGGGAGGAACAAGTCGGCAGACTCCTTGAAGAAAGGATGTGTAATTGAGGTCTGGTAGCAAGACATTGCCTAGAGGGGATTAAAAAAGGTTTGGAACTTGTCCTTTGAGAGGACCTAAGGACAGATGTGAGTGTAGAACCGGTCGGGTGGGCCTGGGAATCCTTGAGAGGAAACCGTGCTAAGGCGAAAAACCACAAGAAGAAGGGAAAACAAATTGATTTTCCATGTTGATGGAATATCTCTTCTGAAAGCGGTGTCCGCGCTCTGATTGAGGTTGCGACAACATTACGTGAACACCCGGAGTTTCAGGGTCACGACGTCTATTTTAGAGCCGATGAATTATAATGGTAAGACGGCCTTCAGAGAGTAGGTCTGGACGATCGAGTAGGCAGCATAGCACGTGTGCTATGAAGTGGACGAGCTCGTCATGCCAAGTGTGTGTGGTCACAAGGACGATTTGTTGACAGTCCAGTTTGATTATCTTCACTACCTGGGATAGTGGTAGCCTGGGAAAGAGAAGTGGAGTTGGAATCGGGTCCAGTCCAAGATCAGACCTTCCGCCAGCCATGACTGTGGGTCGTGGGACCTGGCTATTAAGCTAGGAACCTCGGTAATGAAGTGAGACACTATTATGGATGCTTCCGGAGTTCTCCAGTGACGTCAGAGTTGCATGAAGACATCTGGATGTAGGGACCCTATTCTGAGGTAAGCCCTTGGCAACAGAAGAACTGCTTGTTCAAATCATCTACAAGTGTAGAATAACAACCGGTAATACTGAGTTTGTGAAGTCCGCCTAGTGAAGAATGTGGTCAACGTTCTTCATTGCCTGGGAACTGCGGGATTCGCTCTAGTGAATCGACATATGCCACAGTCGTGGCAGTGTCAGACTGCCTTCTGAAAAGGCGGTCCACCAGAAGAAGGGATAAATCTTCAGTGTTGGTAATCTCGCCCAATTCTCCCGAAGGACGATGAGAATCGTTGATTCCGATCAGGACCGTTGGTCCGAGTGTTGAAATATAGGTACAGCGCACCTTATTGTGTCCGACTCACGTAGGTGAATAGTACCTTTCAACTTGGTGGAAGAAGAAACTTCTCCTGCGTACTAGTAAGTGGCTGAGCCACCACAGGAGATACCACATGGCTGGTACTGGAAGAAGACACCTCCTGATACGATATCGTACCATCTTATCTCGTGACGTGAGCATGGACAACTGCGGAGGCCTGAGGAGCAACAGCGTCAAGGAACTAACTACCAGTGCTACCACCGTCCTGCCA
Organism: Allobates femoralis; assembly: GCA_033576535.1. Taxonomy (NCBI): domain Eukaryota; kingdom Metazoa; phylum Chordata; class Amphibia; order Anura; family Aromobatidae; genus Allobates; species Allobates femoralis. Next base: position 152,732,110 of record JARQOC010000011.1, on the reverse strand, counting down.
CTGACCGTCATGTCAGGTCTGACCGGCTGAGGTGACCGTTGAAGGAGAGTGCGGACTTCTGGTTGAAGTATCTATGCCTAGTCTTGGAAAAATCTGATCAGTGCTTTGAATGTATTGAAATGCGTTCCGAAAATACTAGAGACTGCAGTGAAAACTGGCGTAGACTCTTGGAGGATGACCAGCCAAACCAGTCTTAATAAAGTGTTCACCGTGATAGCGACGCTGTGTTCTCAATCCCTGAAGGTCGTGCGTTGAGGAGTAAATCGTCCAGGTATGGAAGATTGACCTGTCCCTGAAATGCAGGAAAACCAGACGACTGCCATAACTTTTGTGACCACTTAGGGAACTGTAACAAGTGTGGACGGAAACGCCACAATTAAGAATGGGCTGGGAAATCGTAATTATGATAAGTGGCTGCAAGTGGAACATGCAGGTAGTGGTCCTGTATATCTAAGGATGCAATGTATTCTCCGTTCTCCAAGGAACATTATGGAGCGGAGAGAATCCATGCGGGGAAAAATCAGTCCCAGGTATCTGTGTCTAGCTGTGTCAGTCTAGCACAGGATGTACTGCACGTTCTTGTTTATAGACTACAAAGAAATTGGAATAGCACCTTTAAACCACGCTGTGCTTGTAGCACAGGCATAGAACCTTTAAACACGCTCTGCGTGTAGCACAGGCATAATGACTCTCTGATTAAGGGGCTCCTGACGCGAGTTTGGAGGGTTGTCTGTGATCGCTACATTTGCGTTGATCGAGTTTGTGTCGATCTAGACGATGATCCGCTATATGAATTCCCAAAAGGTTGGAAACTGGATTGCTGACTGCGAGTGAGGCACCGCCTGGTGCAGTGCGATTGGCATCTTCAAGGCATGGTAGCGGACTCTGATGCCTGCTGTTGTGTTCTGTTCAGCGGAAATGTGTCCCTAGGGAAAACTTGTTGTCAGATAGGGTACCGCACAAACCCATGAAGTCCGAACCCAACACAACTCCCTTATGGTGAATGGGGCGCTGAGGGTCCCATGGGTACGGTCTTGTGTCCTGTGAGACACAGCTGAATGTTTTAAATATAGACATCTAGCTTCCTGTGAGATGGAACGTTGATTTAGAGATGCATAAAGGTTCGAGTCTAGGATTGCAAAAACGTCAGACTTCGGCGGCATCGTCCTGCTGCATACTAGTTTCCCATAAACTGCGATATAGTTGCAGACGTAATAACTGTCTATCTAGATGTAGCAGTATGTCTGATAGGCACTGGCATCATTGGCTGACACGGTGGAAGGAAAGCCAGGCTGTGCCTATTAGTGGGTCACCCGCACTAGGCAGAGGAACTCTGCTCGCTGGGTGAGAGTCATAAGAGGTAAAACTTCAGATGAACATGGGCGAAGCCGTGTCACACTATGACGACACAGAATAAACACATTACATCCACAGGGCATTTAGTGGATCACGTCTCCCCTGTGCGTACTGAGAACAGCCTGATGCCTAATTTCTTCACTGACATTATGTATAGCTGCTGAAAATATTGATTTTACAGCAGCACAGAGTATGTCAGGAGAGATCTTGTAGGGCACGTACACTCAGTGTGATGTAAGTGAGAACAGTGCTGTGCTGCAGCAGGTTAAGAAGTTGACAAATTCACCAAAAACCTGTATTCACAGCAGCACAGAGTATTTCAGGACCGAAATATGTCGGGCTGCCCACTTTCTTCCCATGGAGTCCGGATTCCTGTAAAGGCCTACGTAGGCTGTCACGCATGGCGTAGGCTGACACGCATGGCATAGCCTGTGACACATGGCGAAGCCTGTCACTGGTGTACAGGGGGAGAGGAAGCTGCAGCAGGGAATTATATCCCTGCTGGCTGTCCTGTATCTGCCCCACACAGCCTGTCACCCCTGGGTGGTGGTGGGGGGGGGGGCTGCAGCAGGGAACACATCCCTGCTGAATGTCTTGTATATGCCCCCGCAGCCTGTATAGAGCCGCTACACTTGTGTGTGCTTGTGCCCACACTTCATCATGGCGCCCAGGCTGCAGTTTGGCACCGCCGGGAGGAGGAGGGGGCGGGAACATGGATGGGCGCGCAAAACCAGCGCCCAGAGGGACTTCCCGCCCTCTCTGTGATGAGGCGCCGCGTCATATGACGCTATTCGGAGGGCGGGCGGTGGGCGGGAATGGGCGGCACCGTCCACGATAGGCCTGAAGCCGGGGCCTAGCGTGATTTGCGGCCCCGCAGATGGCTGGGGGTTGGCGCGGAAGCCCGCGACCCATCCGGATCCGCAGGTCTGGCGGCGAGGGGGGCCATGGCGGATCCCAGCCGCCCAGGTACATTGCTGCCTGCTCTTGCAGGGGGACCCTAGGGGGAGCTGGGCACCTCTTCCCCTGCCTTGAGCTGTGGGAGCCATGCAGGGAGAAGGGGGACAGGGAGACACCTCTGTCCCAGGACCTCAAGTTGCCATGCTCCGGAGGCAGCCACAGTCATATACTGTTATATATGGAGGGCAGTGCAGGGCTGAGTGGGCTGAACCCAGACCCCACCAGGCTCTGATAGGGTACCAGACCCAGTTAGAGAAGTGCAGCTGCGCTGCTGGCACCTGTGGTGCCTCAGCGCAAGCACCCAGAGGGTGATTAGGGGGTCATCTCTGAGCCTGCAATCTTGCAGGCAGCCATTCAGAATCCCAGTCTAGAATGCAGCATGTGCTGCTGGTACCTGTCGTGCCTCAGCCTAAGCACCCAGAGGGTGATTAGGGGGTCGTCTCTGAGCCTGTGCTTCTGCAGGCAGCCATTCAGAATCCCAGCCCATAATGCAGCATGTGCTGCTGGTACCTGTGGTGCCTCAGCCTAAGCACCCAGAGGGTGATTAGGGGGACGTCATCTGGCAGGTAGTCCAGCTCTGGCTTCAACTCAGGACCCCGAGGGAGTGAGGAAGGTGGATGTTATGCTGGGCTGTCTCAACTTTAACCCAGCAACCCAACAGTGGGAGGCCGAGAAAGGAGTACGGCATATGTAAGGATTCTCAACTTCAACCCAGCGCCCCAACAGTAGGTGGCCGAAGAAGGAGCATGCCGGGGGCCACGCCGGACCCACTTTTCTTCATTGGAAGAAAAAAGTATGAAAAAAATAGAGAGTAAAAATGGTCGTGTGCCTCCTTCGACACTAAGCAAAAACTGGAGAAGCACTTCCTGCTCTAGGCTGTATATGCTGCAGAGGAGGAGCCACTGTTACTCTTTTGCAGATTCTGCTTAGTGTCGCCTCCTAGTGGACAGCAGCATAACACCCACGGTCCTGTGTCCCCCAATGAGGCGAAGGAGAAATTTGGGCGTATTCCCGTGGCTCTTTTGAACGCTCGTGTAAATGCGATTTAAAACGGGTCCCCAACCTTTTTTGCACTGGGGATCGGCTTCATGTAAGACTGTTTTTCCGGGGCCCGGCAGGGCGAGGCTTTGAACTTATGGGACGTGGCTATGGATGGGTGGAGTTTACTACCGTTTCCTCAAAAGATGTGCTACATCTTATTTTCATATAGTATAATGCAGCGTCACAGCTCTCCATAAAGTATAATGCAACCTCATATTCTTCCATGTAATATAAACACTAAATACTGACACTAAACTCTGCAGGGTAATCAATACAGGGGAGGACAATTTTATATTACAGAAGGATTTATGTAAACTAGAAGCTTGGGCTGATAAATGGCAAATGAGCTTTAATGAGGATAAATGTAAGGTCATGCACTTGGGCAGAGGGAGAGGAAACAAAAGGTATAATTATGTGCTTAACTGTAAAACACTGGGCAAAACTGTCACTGAAAAAGACCTGGGTGTATGGGTAGATGACAAACTCACATTTAGTGGCCAGTGTCAGGCAGCTGCTGCAAAGGCAAATAAAATGCATTAAAAGAGGCATAGATGCTCATGAGGAGAACATAATTTTACCTCTATACAAGTCACTAGTGCGACCACACTTAGAATACTGTGTACAATTCTGGTCTCCGGTGTATAAGAAAGACATAGCTGAACTAGAGCGGGTGCAGAGAAGAGCGACTAAGGTTATTAGAGGTCTGAGGGGTCTGCAATACCAAGACAGGTTATTAAACTTGGGGTTATTTAGCTTGGAAAAACAAAGGCTTAGAGGTGATCTTATAATAATGTATAAATATATGAGGGGACAGTACAGAGACCTTTTTAATGATCTTTTTACTCTTAGGCCTGAGACTGGGACAAGGGGGCATCCTCTACGTCTGGAGGAAAGAAGGTTTAATCATAATCACAGACGTGGATTCTTTACTGTAAGAGCAGTGAGACTATGGAACTCTCTGCCACATGATGTTGTAATGAGTGAGTCACTACTAACATTTAAGAGTGGCCTGTATGCCCTTGAAAAATATAATATTACCAGTTATATATACTAGATCCTTTGATAGGGCGTTGATCCAGGGAATTAGTCTGACTGCCGTATCTGGAGTCAGGAAGGAATTTTTCCCCCAATGTGGAGCTTAGTGTTGCCACATGGGTTTTTTTTGCCTTCCTATGGATCAACATGTTAGGCTATGGGTTGAACTAGATGGACTTAAAGTCTTCCTTCAACCTTAAAAACGATGTTACTATGTATAATATAATGCAGCCTCATATCCCTCCATATAATATAATGCAGCTTCACATCCCTCCATATAGCAAAATTCTCCCCCAACACACACATTGCCCCCTGTATGACCCCCGCACACACACATTGCCCTTTATATAACCCCCACACACACTGATCCCTGAATACCCCCCCACACAGACATACTGACCCCAGTACAATCCACCACCCACACACAGACATTGCCCCTGAAACACACAAACTCATACACAGATGCTCACCGCTCCTGCCGGCAGTACAGCTAAGCAAGAGACATGGACGAAGTTTTTTCATATCTCGCACTATTTCCAAGTGAATTACGTGACACGGAAGCCCACATCACTGATGCGCTTGGAAATAGCGCGAGATATGAAACTCCAGCCACGTCTCTGCCTCAACTGCTAGCTGTACGAGCAAAGCCGTCGGCCAATAACAGCACGGCAGGGCATGGCTGCTGCACTGATTGGCCAACAGCTCCCCCCATACATCTATGCACGCAGCTGAGGCAGAGAGCCTCAGTTCACAGCGGTGTAGTTCAGGTGAGGGTTGCGGTCGGCGGGGACGTCACAGGAGGCAGGGAAGCCGGCAGCTCATCGCGGACCGGCACAAAGACCCCGACGGCCTGGTGGTTGGGGACGCCTGATTTAAAAAGCCAGATACGCCTTCCAGCAAAAGCTATACCTTTTGCTGGAAGGCGTGCAGACGCCACCTTTATCCGCCTATTTTTGCACGCGCTTTCACTACAAAAGCACGCAAAAAGAATTGACAAGGCAATTCTGCGTTTTTTTTCCCATAGGCTACATGTTAACATGGCCTTGGGAAAAGCGTGGCGTCTGCATGCAGTAGCGCTTTTTTGCACATAAATGCACACAATAAAGCGCCACTGCACAATCACGGCCAAATATAACGTGTGTGAACGGAGCCTTTGACTCCCAGCTAGGGGGGTATAGTTAATGCAAACCAGTAGGCCACCCTGCAGCCTGGCATGGACTTCCCCCGGCATGGCATAGAGGCCCCCTAGCAGGACATCCCCTCACACAGCATTATACAGACACCCTCGGCAGGACACCCCCCACGCAGCACAGCATGAACACCCCCAGGCAGCATGGTATGTATGCACAGCAGCAGGACAACCCCCACACAGCACAGCATGAACACCCCCAGGCAGCATGGTATGTATGCACAGCAGCAGGACAACCCCCACACAGCACAACATGGACACCCCCAGGCAGCATGGCTTGGACGCCCCCCCCCCCCCCATGGTATGGATGCACAGCAGCAGGACAACAGCCCGCAGCATGACATGTAGGCTTCCTGGCAGAATGTCCCCTTGCAGCATGGCATGGATGCCCAGTGGCAGGACAGTGGACACCCCCTCCCCAGCAGCAACTCAGGACCCCCGTAGCAGTGTGTAGGCCTCCTAGCAACATAAATGCCCCCAGCAGCTTGGAATGGACGACCCCCAGGCAGGACTTCCCCCTACCTACAGCACAAGGACACCCCCCACGCAGTATGGCATGGGTGTCCCCTGGCAGTACTCGCCACTGCAGCATGGCATGAACGCCCCCCCGGAAGGGCACCCCCCTGCATGGACCCTCAGAGGGAATGCATGCATGGACGCCACTCAGGACACCCCAGCAGCATGGCATGGACGCCCGGCAGCAGCATGACATTGCCGTCCCCCCGGCAGGACTTCCCCCCCAGATGTAGCATGACATGGAAGTCCCTCAAGCAGAAATGCATGGCCGCTCCCCTGCAGAACACCCCCCTCAACATGGCATGCCCGCCCCCGGTGGACACCCCCGTAACCGCCACACACGATCACACACATCCAGGCTGGGAGAACGACTGACTCAGGAGCTACAGGACAAAAGACTATTAGACACGCCTCTTTACTGTGGACTAACCAATCAGGCTCAAGCATTTCTCTCCACTCGTTAGAACAGAACAGGCAGTTGCCTGGACTGTACCATTCACCCGCTCGCCGCACCGAGCGCCACTCTTGTAAGACTATTGCATGTTAAAGCGTTCTGATTATATAAGTAGTTGTGAAACAAATATTTGTTCATAAAGACGAATAACTATGTTTAATATGTGTTATAACCCCCCCAAAAGATAGCCTTATCGCGCAATGTTTCCTCCTCGGAAATAATCGCGATGGTAGAGTCCACATATAAATATAGAGGTTGCGCCGCACATGTGTGCAGACATTTGTGTGGAGCGGAGGGAGGAGGCTGCGTGTAGTCGTGTGAGGTTATGGTAGATCTAGAGCAGGTTTAGAGGGCACAAAACATCGCAAGGGGCCGATATGCGACATTAGTTGGTTTGTGGTAACTGCAGACAGCTCAGATTGTCGCTTATAGGTGACCTGAGCGCTAAACCTAACCTGGCCACTAGGGGCGGCACTGTGCCCTGACCTATATTCTGGAGTATTGCTGCACAGCCATACAGTGCATCTCAGCAGAGCTCCACAGCCATACAGTGCATCTCAGCAGAGCTCCACAGCCATACAGTGCATCTCAGCAGAGCTCCACAGCCATACAGTGCATCTCAGGAGAGCTCCACAGCCATACAGTGCATCTCAGCAGAGCTCCACAGCCATACAGTGCATCTCAGCAGAGCTCCACAGCCATACAGTGCATCTCAGCAGAGCTCCACAGCCATAGAGTGCATCTCAGCAGAGCTCCACAGCCATACAGTGCATCTCAGCAGAGCTCCACAGCCATACAGTGCATCCCAGCAGAGCTCCACAGCCATACAGTGCATCCCAGCAGAGCTCCACAGCCATACAGTGCATCTCAGGAGAGCTCCACAGCCATACAGTGCATCTCAGCAGAGCTCCACAGCCATACAGTGCATCTCAGCAGAGCTCCACAGCCATACAGTGCATCTCAGCAGAGCTCCACAGCCATACAGTGCATCCCAGCAGGGTTGCCCCTATAATAACTAATGCTTTGTGCTGCTCATAAGTCACCATGAACGGGCCAAACGACTCATTCGTGTCCATAAAGGACATTAAGACTGGACAGAAAAACTTAAATGTCATCTTTATTGTCCTTGAGATAGGTAAGTGGGCTGCAGGGGCCAGTCATGCAACAAGTGGTTGGCAGACACGTGGGCACAGCTGGAGCTGGCACCACTGGCTGCTGTGCCCTTATATTACATCCTCAGGTCACTTCTGGGTGATCTGGATTGCTTTTTTTTTTCCTGACTAAATTCCAGTTTTGTTTCCCATTTCAATCTCTCACACAGGCAGAGTTACAAAAACTAAAGATGGTCATGAAGTGAGGTCCTGCAAAGTGGCAGATAAAACGGGCAGCATCACAGTCTCAGTGTGGGATGAAATTGGAAGCCTTATTCAGCCAGGAGACATAATTCGCTTAACAAGAGGGTATGTTATAATGACAAGGAGCTCGCTGGAATGTGGCCTCTAGCACCTACTGTCATAGGAAATTCTCAAGGGTTTGTCAAGTCAAAGAATATCTAGAAATCGGCTTTAACTAGTGAGTTATATAACTTGCCAATAAGCTTCAATGAGGCTAGGAGTCTAAAGGTACCGTCACACGATCTCTGGCGATGTTGCCGGCAACTTAGCGGCGTGGCTAAGTTGCAGCAACATCGCTCATGAGTTGCCACGTGTGACAGGGCAATAATAAAGCGATAAGTTGCCTATGCAACATCGCCAGGTTTCCCTACATGTTGCTCAGGCGATCTGCCTGCATCGTCCTGTGTGATGCCGCAACTGCGATGTTGCCGGCAACTTCCCCCTTAGGGTACCGTCACATGGTGCGATGGCACTGGAGATGGCGGCGACAGGCAGGAGCGCGCACGTTTTTGGCGCCCCGCCAACATCGCCGTCCCCCATTTATATGGGGCGACACCCAGGCGATCTGACAGGCGGCATCGCCGCTGGGGTTTCTAAAAACCCCAGCAGCGATGCTTTAACATGGGAGCCTATGGCTCCCATGGTGTGGCAGAACGCCATTGGCCGTTTACATGAGGCGATGTGTACACATCGCCCCAGAGTGGTCGCCTGGTTTCAGAGCACTGCTCTGAAGCCAGGCGACCACTAAAAGGCGTCGCCATAGCCTATTTACATTAGGCAACGCAGGGGTGATATTGGTGCCGATAGGCCACGCCCCTGCATTGCCTAAGAAATCGGAGGTGCCGTCGCACCGTGTGACCGTACCCTTAGACTCCCATGGTTTGGATCGCGGCCAGGGTAGAGTTTAACCCTGGCAGCGATAGTTGCCGGCAAGATCGCAGATGCGTTGCCGGAGATATCGCTGCGTGTGACATCGCAACAGCAACCATGGAAGCGCGCCAAAAAAATGCGCGCTCCCGTGAGTTGCTAGCGATATCGCCACGTGACTGTACCTTAATCATCCACCAGCTAATCCATCCTGGTTGGCATCATCGCTTTTTGGTCTCTGATACAGTACAATGTATCCTGTGTTCCTAAAAAGAACCAGTTTACTGGATATGGGAAGTCACCCCGCATCATGCGCTGGGATGGGGAAAGCCACCCCGTATCATGCGCCAGGCAAAAAGGAAAGCTGCTGGGACCCACACTATTGTTTAGGGCACATCCTTATTGACACATATTAGGCTAGATTCACATTATGGGCCCAATTCATTGTCTTACATTTTACTCACCGGTCTTACATCCGCGCAAAAAAGCCCCGTAAAAAAAAAGCGGTGCACTCACACACCTCTTTTTTACGGGCTCACTTCTCCCCCTAAAGCGCAGGGAAGAAGTGATGTCACACAGGGAAGAAACAATCCTCCCCTGTGTGACGTGTGACAGCCCCTTTTTTGTATCGTAGTGTATTAAAGGGAACCAACCACCCCAAATGACCCCCCCGGACTGTTAATATGTGTCCATACACCCTGCAGACACATATGGGGCAATCGTTTTTGCTAAAAAAAACGGATTTGTAAAAGCTAAGATATAGCTTTATAAACTTTTAAAAATTTTGCCGACTGGGCGTTATCTAGGGGGGGGGGGGGGGGTGTGTGGAGCGCTGCGCAATATGTACAACCTGGTCCGGTGCCGTCCCTGCACTCCTGTCCGGTGCTGTCTCCCCGCTGCTGTCTCCGGTGCTGTGCCCGCTGGTGTCCTCCCGTGATGGTCTCCATGCTGTGCCCCAGGCCGGTAACATGATTATTGGTGCGGGCTCCGGGCAATGGGGAAGCTTCCTGCTTCCTCCTGCCCATCCCCGCCCAGGTCAGCCCTGCACCAATAAGAAGGATTTTACATTGTAAAATCGCTTGATCGCACGCAGCGATGCACAAAAAGCAGATCGCTTAAGCGATATCGTGCATTAAATTGAACCGTGTGACGGCCCGCCTTAGTTTAATTTGGGTTTCGTAGTGTATATTAATACACTGCGAAACCCAAATAGGCTGTGACAGATGTCACATGGAAGGAGGAACAGGATTGTTCCTCCCCTGTGTGACATCAGCGCAGGCATATTCCCGCTGGAGTTGCGCATTGTCTGAACGGCGATTGGTAATTCCAGCGGGAATAATGGGCTCCTATGGGAGAAAGCGCCAGCGCTGCTGCATAAAGAATTGAGATGGCCATTCTTTTTATGCCCGCACTTTCTCCCATAAAAGCGCTGCATATTTTTACTGCATACTGCGCTGCATAAGGTACATTGCGCATTTTTGAAAAGCGTGCTCAAAAAAGGGCTAAAAAATGCACAATGTGTGAATGTAGCCTTAGGCCGGCTTCACACCACGGTTTTTGGCTGTCAGGTTGAGTCCGGTGTTTTGCAGGAGGCATTGGACTCAACCTGACAGCCCCGGACGAGCAGAACTGGAGGGCAAATCTGCCCTCCAATCCTGTTATGTGCCGGATTCGTTCCTGCGCGCCTATGCTGCTGTCCAGTGCTTAAATTCCAGCACCATGGGTACAGGGGAGCTAGCCGCGGTGCTGAAATTTCAGCCGGGAACCAGATCGCTGCTTTGCCGGATCCAGCGCAATCTGGTGCACATAGACTCCCATGTTATGGGCGCCGTATCGGGAGGATCCGGTTTTGCTTGTTTTTTGCCCTGGACACACAAAATACTGCAAGCTCCCATTTTGAGTCCAGGGCAAAAACTAAAACAGCCGGATCCTCCCGGACAGACACAAAACCGGATGGCAATAACTGCCATCCGGCACCATAGGGACACATGGGAGCAAAACCTGATCAGGTTGTGTCCGGTGTCTCTTGCAAAACACCGGACAGAACCTGACAGCTATAAACCGTGGTGTGAAGCCGGCCTTAAGGGGCGTGGTGGAGTAAAAGGCGCTTGATTCATTAAGAGATGCACAACAATTATTGAATTAGGTGCATCTTACGAGTGGTGTGTGCTGCGACCAGCAAGTCACAAATTGGAGTAAAGTTTTTTTTGCAAAGCTGCGCCATATCTGGTCATGAATCAGATGGCCAAGTGTTGCCATGTTCCTGCCCTCCATACCCTGCCCACTTTAGTAGAGGTGAGATGAAAACACCAAATCTTTACATTTTTGCACACTTTGTAAAGTAACAACATTTTTGCGTAATGCAGTGTTTTTACCTTAGTTTTCTGTTGTAAAGTCAATGAAAAATACAGTGCTGTGCACATTAATTGGGACAAAGCAAGTCTTTACTTGTTTTTCTTGCATTAGTTTTACTATTGCTGATAAGTGTTTTATCAGTTCTTGGTGTTGTTTTCCTTTTTCTTCCACATTTCCCTTTTCGTTTTGGAGAAAATGATCCAGTTTCATTGTGTGCGAATTATTCTTGAAACGGTAGATTTTCCAATACCAATAGTGGAAGTGATTTCTCTTTTAAGGTACCGTGACACGCGGCAATATTGTTAGGAAATTTCACTGGCAATTTGCTGGTTGCAGTGAAATCATGGACACATTGTTCTATTTTGTTGCTGAGTACAAATGGAACAATGTGTCCATGATTTCACTGCAACCAGCAAATTTCCAGTGAAATTGCTAGCAAAATTGCCGCGTGTGACGGTATCTTTACAGTCAGACTTGTGTGTTCATTAAGAGTAATAATTCTAGACCTCTTCCGTAGAGTAACATCCATTTTTACAGGTACGAATCACACTGAGAGAAAAAGTACACTAAACCACTCCTCACAGAAACAAGCTCTTAACTGAAGCTGAGGGGGCAGCTAGCTGTTCTTTTCTGACTTAAACCAGTCAAACCACATTTTGTTACTCAACGTTGTACACTCACACCTGTTAAAAGCCGTTAAAGGGATCCTGTCACCCCAAATTGCCTCCTAAGCTATCCAAACGTCCTTGCAGCATAGTATCACTAATCTCACACTCCTTTTGGCACAGAAAAGCATCCTGTGAAAGTGTAGAAAAATGTTTTATAACTTACTCATTAGTGATGATAATGAGCAGTGGCTATATTCTTTATTATTATTATTATTATTTATTTATATAGCGCCATTAGGTTCCATGGCGCTTTACATGAGGACTTTAGTCACCAAGGCTGACCATCCTCGTCCTAATATCACGCCTTAATAGGCGTGATCTTCAATGCATATTGTAATCAGCGCCTCCCAGCTCTCTTCGGCGCTGTAAAGGCTGTAATGACGCAAATCGTGACATTTTCAGCATCAGGTGACGGCAGTACACCCACGCCGCATGCGCAGTGCTTGAAGCCTACAGAGCGGCGCGGGTGTATTGACGTCACCCGATGCCGGAAATGACACGATTTGCGTCATTACAGCCTTTACAGCGCCGAAGAGAGCTGGGAGGCGCTGATTACAATATGCATTGAAGATCACGCCTATTAAGGCGTGATATTAGGACGAGGATGGCCAGCCTTGGTGACTAAAGAATATAGCCACTGCTCATTATCATTAATGAGTAAGTTCTAAAACATTTTTCTACACTTTCACAGGATGCTTTTCTGTGCCAAAAGGAGTGTGAGATTAGTGATACTATGCTGCAGGGACATGTTTGGATAGCTTAGGAGGCGATTTGGGGGTGACAGGATCCCTTTAAAACTGTTTTGAATCACTGACTGGTAACCCCAACTTACGATTTTACTTAAAAACACTTTGTCCCAATTAATTTGCACAGCTTTGTAGACAAGTGGTCTCCAGCACCAGATAT
>JARQOC010000011.1:152613844-152719272 GCA_033576535.1 Allobates femoralis | reverse complement strand
TTTTTTTGCACTATCCAAAAAAAGCCCCTCAGATGTCCGAATAAGTAGTGCCGACTACTGGATGGCCACACTCTTAGATCCCGGTACAAGACAAAATTTGGCAAAATAATTCCTGCCATAGAAAGGGATGCACGCATGCAGGAGTATCAGCAGAAGCTGTTACACAATCTTAGATCGACTTTTCCACAAAACACCAGTGGTGCACATAGTGAATCTCACAGGAGTATCTCCAAGTGAACATCGATGCCATGACTGGTGAACTGGAGCCTTGTCATTATTTTGGCTTCCAATCTGGAAAAATGGCTGAGCTCGCCACTCACGCCTTGGAGATCCTGTCGTGCCCTGCAGCCAGCATTCTATCTGAAACGTGTCTTCAGCGCTGCTGGTGATGTGCTGCCAGATAAGCGCACGCATCTGTCCACCAAAATGTGAAAATATATAAAGGGAGGTGGAGCACACAATAGAGCAATAAATGTGGATACCAGGGGTTAATATTGCAGTAAACCACTCATCTACTTAGGTTGTGAAGGGTTCATAACCAACCTTGTCAACGTAAAGGGTCGCTGCAGATCCTGGCCAGGATAAGAAAGCAGAGTTTTTGTATTACCGGGAATCCTCCGCGCTGACTCAGGAGACAATTTTGATTTTATTCTTTATTCACCCACACACCAAACAGAAGGAAGCCGACGCATTTCATAGCCATATGGCCACTTCATCAGGGCATTAGTTACATAGTTACATAGAAAGAACTTTATATACCCAAACATATCTTCCAAAAAATAGCATCATGACGTCATTTCCTGTGGAAACGCCCCCTTTGTGTTACAAACAGGTAAAATCACTCATAAAAGTGTATAATCAAAATTTACATTGCATATAAAAAGAAGAAAAAGCCCCACACATAAACACAAATTTCAAAGGCATAAACATTTTTCTTTAAAGGGATCCTGTTCACCTCCAAAACGCCTCATAAGCTAGCAAAACATGTTCCTGCAGCATCCCATCACTAATCTCACACTTCTTTTGTCTCCTAAAAGCATCCTGTGAAAGTGCATAAAAACGTTTTAATACAGGAGCTATATTCTTTAGTCACCAGGGCATGTTGTTTTGTAGCCTTGAGGATCCACCCTCTCTCTGTCTGTGCTGCTGTGATGTGGAGCTGAAGGCAGGACTAATGATTTGCATTCTGTGAGTGATAGAGAGGGGGAGGGCAAAGCCTGCACAAGCATAGGAACACAGACAGAGAGAGGGTGGATCCTCGAGGTTGCAAAACAGCCCGCCTTGGTGACTAAAGAATATAACCCCTGCTAATTATAATCACTAATGAGTATTAAAACGTTTTTATCCACTTTCACAGGATGCTTTTAGGAGACAAAAGGAGTGTGAGATTAGTGATGGGATGCTGCAGGGACATGTTTTGCTAGCTTAGGAGGCGTTCTGGAGGTGACAGGATCCCTTTAAAAGGTTTTTTCATTTGGTTTGAACTCACTCAAAAGTCGATCTCACATTATAAGTCCTGCGTCTTACCACTAAACTACCGCCACCTCAGACCATTTGCCACTTTTAATCTGAATTCCCTATCGGCCAATTTTATTTAAAAATTTTATTCATTAAGCAATTTACCCAGGACTCGGACTCCCTTCTCAATCCAGGTTTCACATGATAGTCATGAGACTTATGTCTCCACCATCAAATCCTTAGGCTAACCCCTGCCTCTACATAAACAAGAACAGGATTAGATCAAAAAGATCCTCAATCCTCCACATCAGAAACAATACTGCAAAACTTAATTTTGGATTTAATGAACCAGAGGGGTTCTTTTATTGATTGGTATTCAAGTCTTTACTCAAGGGAACAACAACTGATGATAGTAATCATCTCCGTACCCCACGGTCCGATCCGCTAGAGATGGGCGAGTCCGAAAAGACTCGGAATCGCAAGACCCCAACGAGTCCGAGTCAAGGACTCGGGACTCGTTGCGAGTCCAGCGAGTCCAATGTTAATGAATAGGGACCCGAGTAATAGCGAATAATGACATTTACAACTCGCTGATGTGTCTCTGAAAGTGTGCGAGTCCAAACTCGCTGGTTTTTCTCTTATTTTGAGGCTTGTAGCCGATGATGCGAGGGAAGGGATTCTCCAGCACACACCATGCTTTAAGGAAACAGGAAGCGAGTCGCGCTGACAGGCGCACACACAGAGCAATCCATTCATCAGTGCAATCATGGCAGCAGGACGTGGCACGGTGAACACACTGCGTCTTATTGCACTTGTGGAGGCTCGTCCATTTCTATGGCTCCCTACAGATCCTGACTATGGGGATACGACCCAAATTAATACAGCCTGGAGAGAGATCGCCCAAGAGATGTTCCCTGCGTTCCATCGGAGTGACCATGAGGAACAGAGCAATCTAAGTAAGTTAAATGAGTTTACACGTTATATATTGCATTTACTGTATATATACTCGTGTATAAGCCGACCCGTGTATAAGCCGACCCCCCTATTTTTGCCCCGAAAAACTATGAAAACATATTCACCGCCATCCTGGTATACAGCGGCTATCACTGGTAGACAGCCCCCCAGCAGAGTATACACCTCCCCCTGCAGAGTATACAGGCCCCCAGATGGGTATACATCCCCCCATATTGTGGTATACAGGCAGGGGCGGACTGGCCCAGGTGCCACGGGTCATGCGGCTGCAGGAGCATGAATAATCCGCATGTCCCTGAAGCAGCAGGCGGAAACGGAAGCTCCTGGGCGCGCGATGACGTCATCAGCACGCGGCTGCGTCCGGGAGTGAGCGTCTGTGAGTGGCGTGCGGCTGCGACTGTTAGCGAGCGGCTGTGAGGAGCGCGAGGCTGCGGCTGGGAGCGAGCCATAGGAGAATGCGGGAGCTGCGGTGACTGTGAGGCGGCCGCCAGTCATCACCCCCCCCCCACCCCCCGTCCTCACCTGTGTCGGGCCGGTGAGGGAGGGTTGCGACCCAAACTGTAGGGTGCCAGTCAGTCCCTGTATACAGGGCCCTCAGTGTGTGTACAGGCCCCCCCAGCAGTGGGTATACAGGGCCCCCAGCAGTGGGTAGACAGTGGCCCAGTGGGTTTACAGGGCCCCCAGCAGTGGGAATACAGGGCCCCCATAGCAGGGTATACAGGACCCTGAATGTGTTATCATGCTCCACCGCATAGTTGCCTATATTTGGATGGGGTCACAACAGTACAATGAGTTTAATGTCTGATCCTCCTGGCTCTTTCGGCCAAGGGGTTGGGTGTATATAAATACCACTAATGACCAGAGTCTGGTGCCCGCACTATTACATTCTCTATGCGTTGACATGTGTCCTGCCTCATTTGTGATTGTGGCCACGTGAGCTCAATGTCCGTAATGCTGTTGATGATGTTCCACACTGTCGTGTCACTGTGCCTTGTATACACATTACACACACAAAATGAATAAAATGTTATTGTTGATTTGTACACATACTTTTGTTGTTTCAAATATTACACATCTCTAAACCCGGTTTCAAATCATTTCACAGTTGACCATCTTAAAAAACGGTGGAGGAGCTGCCGGGACCAGCATAAGAAGCAGTACCGGCAGTACTCAGAGAGACAACCGGGAGCCGCTCCATTGCTCAACCACTACCACTTTTATGACCGGCTGTCCTTCCTTCACCCGGTGGCCCGTATGCCAAGGTATGTGTCTGCAGCACTGTTGTGTACATTTAGTATTATTTATTAATATATACATTAGGTTCCATTTCAGGTCTGTGGGTAGCAGAGTATACACGTGGCTCTGTGGGTAGCAGAGTATACAGGCGGGTCTGTGGGTAGCAGAGTATACAGGCGGGTCTGAGGTAGCAGAGTATACAGGCGGGTCTGAGGTAGCAGAGTATACAGGCGTCTCTGTGGGTAGCAGAGTATACAGGCGGGTCTGAGGTAGCAGAGTATAAAGACGGCTCTGTGGGTAGCAGAGTATACAGGCGGGTCTGTGGGTAGCAGAGTATACAGGCGGGTCTGTGGGTAGCAGAGTATACAGGCGTCTCTGTGGGTAGCAGAGTATACAGGCGGGTCTGAGGTAGCAGAGTATAAAGACGGCTCTGTGGGTAGCAGAGTATACAGGCAGGTCTGTGGGTAGCAGAGTATACAGGCGGGTCTGAGGTAGCAGAGTATAAAGACGGCTCTGTGGGTAGCAGAGTATACAGGCGGGTCTGTGGGTAGCAGAGTATACAGGCGGGTCTGTGGGTAGCAGAGTATACAGGCGGGTCTGTGGGTAGCAGAGTATACAGGCGGGTCTGTGGGTAGCAGAGTATACAGGCGGGTCTGTGGGTAGCAGAGTATACAGGCGGGTCTGTGGGTAGCAGAGTATACAGGCGGGTCTGTGGGTAGCAGAGTATACAGGCGGGTCTGTGGGTAGCAGAGTATACAGGCGGGTCTGAGGTAGCAGAGTATACAGGCGGGTCTGTGGGTAGCAGAGTATACAGGCGGGTCTGTGGGTAGCAGAGTATACAGGCGGCTCAGTGGGTAGCAGAGTATATAGGTGATGAGAATAGGGTTAATAGATGGTGCTACAGTGTTGGGGCGTGCTAGAGGGAGCAGAGATCCGATTACTGCCATCATTACTGACCTTATTAAAGATAGCGGCCGCAGCTAAATGACATCATGGCAAAGGTAAACATGGGGTGTGGTTAGCTGCAGGAGGTTAGTGAGAGGTGTGGGTTGTTTGGCAGAGGGCGTGGTGTGGGCGTGGTGAGCGCGGCTCCCGCGTCAGATACGCTGCGAGCGCGGAACCGCGGCACATCTCCAGGAGCAGAGGACGTGTCCGGTACGTCCGTAGCCCCCGGCCTCCCCGTTGTCCGCACACACAGCCCTGCTGTGACCTCTGCAGTGTCACAGGCCCCGGCGGGCGGCTGTCATCTCCTCCTGACACTGACCTCCTCCTGATTTGATTGTCTGTGTTGTCCCCCCCCCGCTGTCAGCATCAGTGATCTGCTAAGACCTGTGGGTGCACAGACGGGGGAAGTACAAATGCCAGCATGCCGGGGCGGATTGGGCGCTGTGAGGGGCGCAGGTCTTGCTGTGAGCGGAGGGCGCGAGGCCGCTCGAGAAAACGCTATAGCGGCTGTGTGAGTTAAGCGTCTGCGGCTCGCGAAGGCGCATACGCGTCTCCGCTCGCAGTGACGCTAAGGAGTTTGGGATTCGGCTACACTGCCGGAATTTCAAACTCCCGATTATATAAATATATTATATATATATATATTGTATACCTTTCAACCCCTTCCCTGCTTTATATAGATGATATAAGCTAAAAGTTTTGTGAATTAAGTATGTCAAGTTAAAAGTGAAGTCAGGGGGACTTTTTTTTTTCATGTGAACCATTGGTGTTATTGATCGTCTAGATTAGATGGGATGGGGGGGGGGGTGGTGTGGTAATCAGGGGGTGAAAAATTATGTATTAGTATGGAATTAGCAAAGAAAGTCACGTATTCCTTTATGTTATGTACAGTTGGTTATTATTTCATAATAATAACAAATATCTGATTAAGAATACACAGATACACAGAGTCTAAAAAGCGTGCAACTTAATGTTTGACCTATGTTTTTGTTTCCAAATGCAATGCATTCACCAAATTTTTTTTTACTTTACCCACAGAGAAGCTTACTACAGAGGGCGGCGTGCTGCTAATCCTCCACCTCCAAACAGAAGGCGGCGTGGAGTAAACCCACCACCACCACCACGGCCGGCGCCACCACCACCACCGCCGTCGCCGCCGCCACCACCACCACCAGCATCGCCGCCAGCAGCGCCAGGGCCAGCACCACCACCGCCGCCACCAGCGGCCGTGCCAGCACCACCACCGCCGGCACCAGCGGCAGGGCCATCAACACCACCACCGCCGTCCCCGCCACCACCACCACCACCACCGCCACCAGCGGCAGGGTCCGCACCACCACCGCCCCCACCAGCGGCAGGGCCATCAACACCACCACCGCCGTCCCCATAACCACCACCACCACCACCGCCACCAGCGGCAGGGTCCGCACCACCACCGCCCCCACCAGCGGCAGGGCCAGCACCACCACCGCCACCACCAGCGGCATGGCCAGCACCACCACCGCCACCACCAGCGGCATGGCCAGCACCACCACCGCCACCACCAGCGGCAGGGCCAGCACCACCACCGACGCCACCAGCGGCAGGCCCAGCTTATGGTCCGATCCCGGGGTCAGCACATTTAAGTGTGCAACAGAGTAATGCTGACTTTGCCCGCAGTATTATACCATTCATGGATAATATTCCATTTGACAGGCTACTGCGGGCAAGGTCAGCATTACAGATAGTGCTGGAAGCCTGTCAGCCAAATAACGACCCCGGTGATGTGTTCCAATATTTGGATGGGTGGAAAATAAACTCTAACAGCCTAGGCAGGCCCACAACACGGGACAGCCATGTCCCACCCCACAGGGCTTTGCCTCACTGCCAGTGGCCAGCTAACAGGGACCTACCACCGTTCCCTACACCTGTTCAGAGGATCCACCCTGAAGGGTTCGGCCAGGCCATACGTGGGGCCCTTGACCTTTTGCAGGACGGACAGCCCACCTACCAGGACCTGTAGGGCTCCATTTGTTGTTGTTCTTGTTGTTACTACAATTTTAAAAGGTAGTATTTTTTGGAATGTCCAAACAGTGCTGCCATTTTTTTTTTTTAAACACAGTTTTAAAAACCAGCTTTGTGTCTGTATTTTTTCAAGGAATGAATGTGGAGTTATTTTTGTGGTTGGGCTTCAAGTCATCATAATTATTATAATTATTTATTTATATAGCGCCCATAGGTTCCATGGCGCTTTACATGAGGAAAAGGTAGAGAAGGACAAGTACAATAAACATAGACAATAAGGTCATATAGGTACAATAGTAGAGGACCCTGTACGCGTGGGCTCACATTCTACGAGGGGTGGGTGGGGATACAATAGGGTGGGGAAGGTGTCGGTCGTGGGGCGTGTAGCGGGGTCTCATGGCAGGTTGTAGGCCTGTCGGAAGAGGTGAGTCTTTAGAAGTATCTTTAAGGTTCAGAGGGTAGGCGACTGACTGATGAGGTGGGGCAGGGAGTTCCATAGCATGGCGGATTACCGGGAGAAATCCTGTATGCGGTTGTGGGAAGAGGAGATGAGGGTGGACTGTAGGACAAGTTCTTGGGATGAACGCAGGTTGCGTGAGGGATGGTATCGGGAGATCAGGTCGGAGATGTATGGTGGGGATAGGTTGTGTAAGGCTTTGAATGTCATGGTCAGTGTTTTAAAGTGAGCTCTCTGTGGGCCGGAGGGGCCAGGGAACGGCTTGGCAGAGGGGGTAGGCAGGGGAGTAGCGTGAGGACAGATGTATTAGTCGGGCAGCAGAGTTTAGTATAGATTGGAGAGGTGCAAGAGAGTTGGCAGGGAGACCTATGTGAAGGAGGTTGCAGTAGTCAAGGCGGGAGATGATGAGGGCATTTATGAGTGTTTCAGCAGTGTCAGGATTGAGGAACGACCGAATTGGTTAAATATTTTTGAGTTGGAGTCACAGGGACTTGGTTAGGGACTAGAGGTGGGGCTTGAAGGAGAGGGAGGAGTCAAGGATTACCCCGAGACATTTGGCGTGGGGGACAGGGGAGAGAGCATCATTAGCAAGTACTTTACGGCCCGCATGGCGCATGAAGTCACCTTGGTTACTAAGTGTCAAATCATGACTCCACATACAACTGTTGCTGACAAACAGTGCCTGTGTTTGGGGGGTTACTTTCTGCCTCGCTATGGCAACAAGACTATGAACACACATGTGAGAGACTGGGACGTCTACATGCTACACATCGCGTCTACGCGTTTTGTATGGAGCGTACAGTGGGACCCTTCAACAGGCTCCAGCAGGATGATAGTCCAAGCAACGCCCACGATGCAGGCATAGGATTGGTGCCTGGAAAAATTAGCCCAATGGGCTGTTTCCCATTTTTGGTATAAATGTAGGCCTAAGGGCCATAAAAAGCTTGTTAGCCAGTGTGTCTCCCAAACCATGATAAGCTTGTTAGCCTGGGTGGCTCCAAAAATTAGCCCAAGGGGCTGTATCCCATTTTTGGTATAAATGTAGGCCTAAGGGCCATAAAAAGCTTGTTAGCCAGGGTGTCTCCCAAAGCATGATAAGCTTGTTAGCCTGTGTGGCTCAAAAAATTAGCCCAAGGGGCTGTTTCCCATTTTTGGTATAAATGTAGGCCTAAGGGCCATAAAAAGCTTGTTAGCCAGGGTGTCTCCCAAAGCATGATAAGCTTGTTAGCCTGGGTGGCTCCAAAAATTAGCCCAAGGGGCTGTATCCCATTTTTGGTATAAATGTAGGCCTAAGGGCCATAAAAAGCTTGTTAGCCAGGGTGTCTCCCAAAGCATGATAAGCTTGTTAGCCTGGGTGGCTCCAAAAATTAGCCCAAGGGGCTGTATCCCATTTTTGGTATAAATGTAGGCCTAAGGGCCATAAAAAGCTTGTTAGCCAGGGTGTCTCCCAAAGCATGATAAGCTTGTTAGCCTGGGTGGCTCCAAAAATTAGCCCAAGGGGCTGTATCCCATTTTTGGTATAAATGTAGGCCTAAGGGCCATAAAAAGCTTGTTAGCCAGGGTGTCTCCCAAAGCATGATAACCTTGTTAGCCTGGGTGGCTCCGAAAATTAGCCCAAGGGGCTGTATCCCATTTTTGGTATAAATGTAGGCCTAAGGGCCATAAAAAGCTTGTTAGCCAGGGTGTCTCCCAAAGCATGATAAGCTTGTTAGCCTGGGTGGCTCCAAAAATTAGCCCAAGGGGCTGTATCCTATTTTTGGTATAAATGTAGGCCTAAGGGCCATAAAAAGCTTGTTAGCCAGGGTGTCTCCCAAAGCATGATAAGCTTGTTAGCCTGGGTGGCTCCAAAAATTAGCCCAAGGGGCTGTATCCCATTTTTGGTATAAATGTAGGCCTAAGGGCCATAAAAAGCTTGTTAGCCAGGGTGTCTCCCAAAGCATGATAAGCTTGTTAGCCTGGGTGGCTCCAAAAATTAGCCCAAGGGGCTGTATCCCATTTTTGGTATAAATGTAGGCCTAAGGGCCATAAAAAGCTTGTTAGCCAGGGTGTCTCCCAAAGCATGATAAGCTTGTTAGCCTGGGTGGCTCCAAAAATTAGCCCAAGGGGCTGTATCCCATTTTTGGTATAAATGTAGGCCTAAGGGCCATAAAAAGCTTGTTAGCCAGGGTGTCTCCCAAAGCATGATAAGCTTGTTAGCCTGGGTGGCTCCAAAAATTAGCCCAAGGGGCTGTATCCCATTTTTGGTATAAATGTAGGCCTAAGGGCCATAAAAAGCTTGTTAGCCAGGGTGTCTCCCAAAGCATGATAAGCTTGTTAGCCTTTGTGGCTTAAAAAATTAGCCCAAAGGGCTTAATAAAGTCTATTTATAAATAAAGCAGGGCGCTTGGCCCATTGCATATTATTGCTTGGACTAGGAGCATAGAAGAAGCAAGGCCAACTATGCAGTCCTAGGCTTGGTGCCTCAAAAAATTAGCCCAAAGGGCTTAATAAAGTATGTTTTTACATAAAGCAGGGCGCTTGGCCCATAGCATATTATTGCTTGGACTGGGTGCCGAATCAAATCAACAGAGCTACGGGACTTGTCATTAATTCCTGTCAAAAATGGGCATATTGTTAACAGCGCAATATCCCAATCATATTAATTATGATTAGGTTAATCTAGGATTGTGTACTGTCGTCAGGAGGGCTTAGGAACTGTGATGATATCCAATCCTTGTTGAATTTAATTAGAGTGAGCCTGTCGGCATTTTCTGTGGTGAGGCGGGACCTTCTATCAGTGACTATACCCCCAGCGGCACTGAAAACACGCTCTGATGTCACACTAGCAGCTGGGCATGCCAGCACCTCCAAGGCATACAATGACAGCTCAGTCCAAGTGTGCAGCTTGGAAACCCAGTAATTAAAGGGTACAGAAGGGTCGGTTAGGAAGCTGGTACTGTCACTGAGATACTGCTGCACCATGTTGGACAATTGTTGTCTCCTACTCAAGGTCACCGTAGGCAAATTACGTTCTTGATTGGAAGGTCTGTTGAACATCGCCCAGTTGGCGGACATCTTACCCCCACCTCTTCTTGTCATTGATGGCGTTTGTGTCCCAACCAAAGGCTGCTGTTGGAAAGAGCTGGTTCTTCGATGTATAGCGGATTCAGACGGTGATATTGCCAGCAAAATATCAAGAAGAACCCTCTTTACATGATCCATCGTTAAGCCCCTGGATGAGTGCGACAGCAGCGACTGAAATTTGTCTTTGTACCGTGGGTCCAAAAACGTTGACAACCAGTAGAGGTCGCTGTCATAGATGTGTATGACGCGTGGACCTTTGGAGACACATTGACACATTACTTCAGCCATGTGTGCTAAGCTGCAAAGACTCATCTCCTCGGTTACAACAGAATGAAGATCACTACGCGTCGTGGCCTCTAAATCGGTGTCCGCCTCCTCCTCTTCAGCCCACCCATGCTGTACCGACATAAACGTAGGGTTGGGAGTCCCATCAGGGTTCACATCAGTACCAGAGAAAAATAAATCTTCTTCATCATCACCCTCATCACCATCTTCCTGAACCAATGTAGCCTGCTGATATTGGCTAGGGTGGCTAGGATCAGCGATGTTCAATTCTGGCTCCATAGCCATCCGCTGTGCTCTCAAAGCATCTGTTTTGAGATTCAATAGGGATTCTTGGAGCAGGCAGAGCATGGGGATGGTGAGACTTATAATCGACTGATCCCCACTGACGAGTTTGGTACAGTATTCGAAGTTATCCAGCAACTCGCAAAGGTCAGCGATCCAGACCCACTCGAAAGTAGTGATGTGTGTGGTATGACTTCCAGGTTGACGGGCATGTTGCAGCTGAAATTCCGCTATTGCCTTCTGCTGCTCATTAAACCTTGCCAGCATATGGAAGGTGGAGTCCCATCGCGTAGGCATGTCGCAAATTAGCCTGTGTTTCGGCAAGTTAAATTGGATTTGAAGGGCAGAAAGACTTGCAGCTGCTGTGGACGAATGTCTAAAGTGGGCACAAATTCGCCTCACCTTATCCAGTAGCTCAGATAACTCTGGGTATATTTTGAGGAATTTCTGAACTACCAGGTTCAGGACATGAGCCATGCAAGGCACATGTACAAGTTTACCGTGCTTTATTGCCGCCACAAGGTTTGCACCATTATCGCTCACAACTAGACCTGGTTGTAGTTCCAGTGGGGCCAGCCACTCATCGGTCTGTTGCTTGAGACCTTTCCACAACTCTGTTGCAGTGTGACGTGTGTCACCTAGGCAGATAAGCTTCAGAAGAGCCTGTTGTCGCCTTGCAGAAGCAGTACTGCAAAGCTCCCAACTCGGACGTGATGGTGCTTGAGGCTCAGCAGTGGACAAGGAAGTGGCAGAAGCAGATTGGGCACTGGACATATATGAGGAGGCAGACACCCGGAATGATGTTGGGCCCGCTATTCGTGGAGTTGGAAGTATGTCAGATGGTACAGTTTTAGAAGTTGGGACACTCTCCACCAGGTTGATCCAGTGAGCAGTTAGTGAAATGTATCTGCCCTGTCCACAACTACTTGTCCACGTGTCCGTAGTTAGGTGGACTTTGGCGGTGACAGCATTTGTTAAAGCACGTTTTAAGTTGTTAACCACGTGCTGGTGTAAGGCGGGAACGGCACTACGTGAGAAAAAGTACCGGCTGGGTACAGAGTATCGTGGTGCTGCCTCAGCCATCAACTCCCGAAAAGACTCTGTACCCACAAGCCTAAACGGCAGCATTTTCACAGCTAACAACTTGGCTATTTTCGCTGTCACTTTTTGGGAATATGGGTGTGTCGGTTGGAACTTCCGCTGTCTTTCATACAGCTGTGGCACAGACAACTGCACGTTTGGACCAGACTGACAAGAGGATTGACTACTGTCATGTCTGTCTTGTAAAGCACCTTGGGAGGAGTACGCTTGAGCAGGAGCTGAAGCCTGAACACTTGCTGGTGAAGGATGTATCTGAGGTGGCCTGGAAGTGTTTGGATCAGAAGGCACTGATTTTGAACCCTGATAGGGTGCCCACTGAATTGGGTGCTTAAGAGACATATGCTTGCGCATACTGCTGGTGCTCTGGTTTCCTTTTACCGTGCCTCTGCTAAGCCTTGCCTGGCACATCTTACAGATAACCATATTTGGTAATGTTGGGCTATCCTTAAAAAATTTCCACACACTGGCTGTTCGTCCTTTATTTTTAATTGGAGGAAGAGGAGGATGACTCTGTTCAACACCAACTGTGGACACATTTTGGGCAACTGTGTTTGCAGTTTGTGCAACAGTTGGCACAGTTTGTGCCACAGTTGACGCTATTTGGGCAACTGTTCTCACAGTTTGTGTTCTGGAGACAGTACGCCTTTGTGATTTTGCCAGTGGTACATAGCCACTTTCGTCCTCCTGGCTGCTCTCTTGGCTATGCAATTCAGCAATCCAGGTAGGATCTGTGGTGTCATCATCCACCCCTTCCAGTTCAAAGGATTCTGGATAAACTGACTGAGCAGGCTGGCCAGATGAGATGTGTGTCTCATCATCCTCATCATCATCCACCTCCTGAGATACTGTTTGCATTTCGTGAAAGTGTCTTTCCTCAGGACGCGCTACTTCCAAACTTTGGCCATGAGTAGACATTTCGTCTACTTCAAGTATCTCGTCAGGCAGTGACAAAGAAACCCCTTGATAAGAACCGAATAAGTCATCCGAGTGACCAAGGTCCATATTCAAATTTTCCTCTGGCTGCCGATGGGTTGAGGCAATATGACGACTTTGAGGATTGGATGGCGCTGCATTGTCTGTAGCGACACTAGAATGTCTTGCCACGGATGATTGCGTACTGCAAGAACCAGTGGTCGAGGGCGTCTGAGCCATCCAAGATGTTATCTTGTCATGCTCATCCGGCCTCAACACACGTTTTCTTTGAGTACTGGGATTTCTAGGTAGAAAAAAGGACGTTCTATCAATCCTAGGCTGTGTACTTGTACCAGTGCCTTCTTGGGCAAGACTGCTGCGGCCACGAGCTCGTCCCTGTCCCTTTGCAACATCCTTTTTGGTAATTGTTTTTTTTTGAGACATTGTAGACGAATGCACAGTCACCAAGTTGGAGTTAGGTGTTGCTGTATGCGTCACTTGCTGGCGGGGTAAGTGTGCGCGCTCACACTTGGCAGTGAAGCCGCACACTACACTCCCTAAAAAAATTAGTTTCAAGTGCGCACAGCCACCGAGATGTGGTTAGGTTAGCTGAATGCGTCACTTGCTGGCGGGGTAAGTGTGCGCTCTCACACTTGGCAGTGAAGCCGCACACTACACTCCCTAAAAAAATTGGTTTGAAGTGCGCACAGCCACCGAGATGTGGTTAGGTTAGCTGAATGCGTCACTTGCTGGCGGGGTAAGTGTGCGCTCTCACACTTGGCAGTGAAACCGCACACTACACTCCCTAAAAAAATTGGTTAGAAGTGCGCACAGCCACCGAGATGTGGTTAGGTTAGCTGAATGCGTCACTTGCTGGCGGGGTAAGTGTGCGCGCTCACACTTGGCAGTGAAGCCGCACACTACACTCCCTAAAAAAATTGGTTTGAAGTGCGCACAGCCACCGAGATGTGGTTAGGTTAGCTGAATGCGTCACTTGCTGGCGGGGTAAGTGTGCGCTCTCACACTTGGCAGTGAAGCCGCACACTACACTCCCTAAAAAAATTAGTTTCAAGTGCGCACAGCCACCGAGATGTGGTTAGGTTAGCTGAATGCGTCACTTGCTGGCGGGGTAAGTGTGCGCTCTCACACTTGGCAGAGAAGCCGCACACTACACTCCCTAAAAAAATTGGTTTGAAGTGCGCACAGCCACCGAGATGTGGTTAGGTTAGCTGAATGCGTCACTTGCTGGCGGGGTAAGTGTGCGCTCTCACACTTGGCAGTGAAACCGCACACTACACTCCCTAAAAAAATTGGTTAGAAGTGCGCACAGCCACCGAGATGTGGTTAGGTTAGCTGAATGCGTCACTTGCTGGCGGGGTAAGTGTGCGCTCTCACACTTGGCAGTGAAGCCGCACACTACACTCCCTAAAAAAATTAGTTTCAAGTGCGCACAGCCACCGAGATGTGGTTAGGTTAGCTGAATGCGTCACTTGCTGGCGGGGTAAGTGTGCGCTCTCACACTTGGCAGTGAAGCCGCACACTACACTCCCTAAAAAAATTGGTTTGAAGTGCGCACAGCCACCGAGATGTGGTTAGGTTAGCTGAATGCGTCACTTGCTGGCGGGGTAAGTGTGCGCTCTCACACTTGGCAGTGAAACCGCACACTACACTCCCTAAAAAAATTGGTTAGAAGTGCGCACAGCCACCGAGATGTGGTTAGGTTAGCTGAATGCGTCACTTGCTGGCGGGGTAAGTGTGCGCTCTCACACTTGGCAGTGAAGCCGCACACTACACTCCCTAAAAAAATTGGTTTGAAGTGCGCACAGCCACCGAGATGTGGTTAGGTTAGCTGAATGCGTCACTTGCTGGCGGGGTAAGTGTGCGCTCTCACACTTGGCAGTGAAGCCGCACACTACACTCCCTAAAAAAATTGGTTTGAAGTGCGCACAGCCACCGAGATGTGGTTAGGTTAGCTGAATGCGTCACTTGCTGGCGGGGTAAGTGTGCGCTCTCACACTTGGCAGTGAAGCCGCACACTACACTCCCTAAAAAAATTGGTTTGAAGTGCGCACAGCCACCGAGATGTGGTTAGGTTAGCTGAATGCGTCACTTGCTGGCGGGGTAAGTGTGCGCTCTCACACTTGGCAGTGAAGCCGCACACTACACTCCCTAAAAAAATTGGTTTGAAGTGCGCACAGCCACCGAGATGTGGTTAGGTTAGCTGAATGCGTCACTTGCTGGCGGGGTAATTGTGCGCACTCACACTTGGCAGTGAAGCCGCACACTACACTCCCTAAGGTGGAGTACGTGCTAGCAGCAACGCACTGGTCTGCCACAGAAAAAATAACGCTCTATGGCTTATTAGGAACAAAAATCGATCTGGTGCAAAAACGAAAATGAAACAGCACCTCAGCTAAGCCTCTGACTGCAGCTGTTAGCAAAGCTGAGTGAGTAAGCTAAGCTATGAGGTCCGTCCTGTGTGCACTCTAAGGCTTCTCCTTCCTTCCCTCCCTGCCTGCCTGCCTACACAGCACTACTCCGTCCTCCTCCTAGCTCTCAGAAGAGCTTTTTGGGTTAATAAAAGGAATCTTCCCTACACTGACAATCCCTGATCTGCTCCAGCATATATCTCTCTCTCCCTATACTAGGTCAGATCGTCTCAGGAATGTGCCCAAAATGGCGGGGACAAGCCTTATATACTGCCTTGCCTGTCATAGATGACATAGGCATGACGCTGGACAGCAGCCAATCATAGTCCTGACACAACCAACTTTGCTATGCCATTACTGACTATGATTGGCTATCTTCACAAGTTTTCTGACCTAACACGCACGCTGTGCTGACTCGGAACATAACAGATTCTGTATTCCACAGTCCGAATCCCGAATACAGTATACAGGACTCGGATTCGTAGACTCGTAGGACTCGGAATCGTAGACTCGCTCAGACTCGCTGCTGACAGCGGGTATCTGTGACGAGTCAAGCTTATTGCCATTGAATTCCATTGGACTCGTCACTGTGCGAGTCCAAGCTGGGAGATTCGCCGAGTAACGAGTCCTGCGAGTACCTTCAGAATTGCCGAGTCCCGAGTCCTAGCGAGTAGACTCGCCCATCCCTACGATCCGCAGTCTCGCTAGAGCCGCAGAAATTTTTCAATGAAGAAGGTTATAAACCATTTTTCTACACCAGAATTAATGTGCAAAGGACTTAATCCTTAAAGGGTTAAAAGTGACTAAGTATTTCATCATATATCGTGGGCTTTATACTGAAACTTAATTAAAAAAGATCAGATACCTCCTTCAGCCCATTTGGACAAAGGGTATCAAGTTTGTATATCCAATATACCTCCAATTTACTAAGAGCTGCCAATCTATTCGGAGTATCGGCAGATACATGGTCTATTTGAGTAATTTTGAGGGTAACATTGTTCCCATGATTCAATGCACAATGTTTGGATAACCCTTGTTTTAGATACCCAATCTTAATATTATGACGAGGAGAATTAAGTCTCAGATGCAAAGGCTGTGTGGTCCTTCCTACATACTGCTTACCACACAGACAGTTATTTACATAGATGACAAAATTTGACAATCCATTCTATGCATAATAGGGAAGATTTTTGATTTATCAGCAAAGGATTGGAAGTTCTTAGCGCTATGATTAATCCACCCACAGCATAAACAATTCTTATGACATTTATAAACACCGTTATATGCAGATAACTGTACATCTCTACCACCCCCTTTATTTTTTCTGGGAACTCTTACTTTAGTGGGAGCTAGGGATAATCGAGTCTAGTCGCTACTATTCGTTACTCGCCGAATAGTAGGGTACTCGGGCTACTCATTACTCTGCAAGTATCCTTGCGATTAGTCGCAGAGTAACGACTCCAATGTAAATCAATGGGAAATGCAATTCCTCTGCTGCTGTCTAGCGAGTCCGAATGTTTCAGTATTCGCTCATCCCTTCTTGGAGCCAAAATGTTTCTCAAGGATGGTGCTCTTTTAAAGGTTTCCAGAGGTCGAGATGGCAAACATCTCTTACAAATAGGGTAATTCAGGAGAATACCCCAATATTCATTAATAATATTCCTAATAAATTCATTTTACATAGAAAAAGTAGTGATAAAATTAATTGGTAATTCATTTTTATGCGTCTCTTTTTTCATAATTAATTGTGACTGAGGGCAATCTTTTATATCATTATAGGCCCTTTGGATGAATTTTCTAGGATATCCACGTTCCAGAAACAGCTCCCTCAATACCTTGCTTTGGGCTTTAAAATCCAACATTAAAGGACAATTTCGTTTTACGCATTTATACTGATTACTAGGAATATTTTTCAACCATTTTTCATAGTGGTTGCTAAAAAAAATGCACATAGCTATTAGCATGAACGGGTTTAAAATAAGTTTTAGTAATAATAGTTTCTCCTATATGCTCAGTCGTTAAAGCTAAAAAATTAATTGACTCGGAGTTAATTTCTGGGGTCAATTTTATGCCCCAACTATTATTGGTTATTGCATCAATAAAGCCTTCCATAGTTGAGTCCTCATTATTAAAAACAATAAATAAATGATCTATAAAATGTTTATATAAGACCACATCCTTAAAAAAATAACCATTATAAATGTGCCAAGTCTCAAAAACTGCCATAAATAAATTGGCATATGTGGAGGCAATCCTTGACCCCATTGCCGTTCCTTTAATTTGTTGGTACAATGTATCGGTGAAAGTAAAATAATTATTTTTCAATACAAAGGCCATCCCTTCCATTATAAATTTCTTTTGACAGTTGGAGATACGAATATCAGCTTTCACAGAAAGATTAAAACAGTCCAGGCCTATCTCATGCTCTATATTCAAATATAGGCCCGTCACATCCATAGTTATAAATACATATGAATCCTTCCATTTGATTGTATGTCAAAATTCAATAAGATGAGCAGAATCTTTTAAATAACATCTGAAACTAAAAACATTTGATATCATTATTTTATCAAGATAAGCAGAAAGATTTGAGGTTAAAGACCCAATACCCGAAATAATCGGTCTCCCTGGTGGATTTCTCATAATTTTATGAAGTTTAGGAAGATGATACATAAATGCTCCACTCGGTTTCTTGTTAAGCAAAAAATCTTTTTCTTGCTTATTTAAAATCCCATTTGTTGATGCATCATTAATCATCTTATTATATTTAACAATGGAATCCAAATATTTATCCTCCCCACACTGAATATAAGTCTCACTATCAGATAGAATACGATCTGCCTCCCCGATGTAGGTATCCCTGTCCTGAACACAAATTCCTCCTCCCTTATCTGCAAGTCTTATAATGATCTCCAAATTATTTTTCAAACCCCTCAGTCAGTGCTAGCCATTCTTTTTTTAAAAGTTTACCACTTTTCATCACTTTATTTGTTGAAGAATTGCCACCATTTTGCCCCATGAGTTTTTTAAAATCATTAAGTACCAGGTCAGTATAAGTTTTAATATGGGGCCCCTGACTCTGTATATGGTAAAATTAGGATTTTTCTTTTAGATTGACATGCACCATACCATCACCAATTTTCTCATCATTATCATTATTTTCATCTTTCAATTGTTTAACCTCAAAGTGTCTTTTTAGGGTCAACTTACGGACAAACCTCTGTAGATCGAGAAAAAGATCAAGTTCATTACTATTATTAGCCGGACAATACGAGAGACCTCTGCGATGGACAGATAGTTCATAATCAGACAATTTATAGTTGGACAAATTGAAAACATTAAAATATTGCACACATCCCTCACCTAATCCCCCTGACAGACCTAACCCCACGAGGTCTCCATTTGACTCTGGGGTGCCATTCCCCTTTTTTCTCAGGTTACTGTGGTCTCATTTTCTTGTTTTTAGAGTTTGCCAATTTTCCTCCTCTTTTACCCCTTGTAGTATTTTTCTTTTGACCGGTTTAGGGGTCATATACTTTCTGATGCCCCCCCCATTCCTCCCGTTACCAGCGGTAAAAAAGGAACTGAGAGAGATTTAGAGGTGGAATTATCAATCACTATTTTATCAGTATCCAGGGGCATTTTGTTAAGCCTTCCATTGGAGGAGGTTCCCAAGGGAGTATTGATAACCTCAGGATCCACACCGGGAGGACTCTCAACATTTGTCTGAATTATTTTGATCGAGTGTGGAAATGATTTATATACTGTATTACTTATAATATTCTTATCTGAAATAAGGGGCAATTTATTACTTACTCCACCGGAGGATGTTCCTACAAAGGTGTTAAGGCCCTCAGGAACCAAGGCAGGTGGATCCTCACCAATTACCTGGACTGGTAAATCCAGCAGATTAGTTATCTCATCAATCTTAAATTGATTTGCTTCAAAAATCATTTGATTGAGGGGCATGCCCTGACACACTGTATTCAAATCCAGTAGTCTGTCCTTTTTAATCTATTCAATTTGCCGCTTTACTAGGTTCAAATGTTCCTCCATCGAGTGAGGGCTGGTTGCAGGGCTCATATCAATTTTAGGGGAGTTTGGATTCTTTGATTTAATTGGATTTGAACCTGGATTCAGTAAACTCTTACATTGATTATCAATTCCAACAGAATTTACCTCTTTGTCATTCTGAGGAACCACAGATTTGTCAGAACTATGGATCAAATTTTCCATCTGTTCAATATGTGTTTGATTCCTGAGCCTAACAGCAGTGCTACTAAGCTGCCTCACAACATCTTGTGCAGCTCCTGGCTCCGGGGACTCCCGCTTGTCCTGTGGGGAGCGTCTCATCTTGCTGCATTACATCCCCCGGAGGCCTAGCAGCGCCGGTGAAATCACCGGAATTCCCGCAGGTGGCGTCACGGCAAGATTTAACCCCTTATCTGTTCAGCCAGTCACTATTGATCTGGACCACCGGGCCCCACAGCCACAGGCGTGGTTCCGTGACAAGGAGAAGCAAATACCTGCGACGTGCAGAACCCAGCTACGGTGAGTCAGAATTTGGCGTCACGAACAGGATACGAGCAGGCCCGTTCCTTAACGGGTATTGTGTGCTATTTTAATGACTGTAAATATTGAACTGTAAATTTGAACCGCCATTGCTGTGCAGAAGGCGGGACAAGAAGGGGCGTTACTGTGCAAAGGGCGTGAAGATAGGCCCCACCCCCACGCTCTGACAACTTCCTTTGAACGCAGCAGGAGCCGGAAACTCCCGTGGTGCCTCACTCCTTACCGCGAGGCCGACACTTCCGTTTGAAACCGAAAGGACTGGCCGCGCTTAACTAAGGCGGAGCGAGGATGAGTAGCCCGGATTCCCACAACGTGGCCCCCCCGCTAGCAAACCTAGCAGCACCGCTAAACATACCTCCAGATGGACAGCAACACGCCGGTGGTATGCCACAACAACCCGCTCCAATTAAGCCGATATCCCTGCCATACGTTCCGAATGTGGCCTGGTTACCCAAGTACAGCGGTACACCCGGTACCTTGGAGACGTTCCAGAGGAAGATATGCCAAGTGCTAGACATGTACGCTATGACCGATAAGCAGAGGGCTTCAGTTATAATGGGACAGTTAGCAGGCGCAGCGGAGCTGCAAAGCTGAAACTGGTCTATAGAAACTCAGGAGTCTGTGGAGCAGATATTCGCTAAGTTAACCCAGGTTTTTGAGCACCATACCGAGTCAGAATTAAGACTGTTATTCTACCACTGTAAACAAGGGGCACAGGAAAGTGTCCTGGATTATTCACTGCGCTTACAAGAGGCACTGATACTGTTAAAGCAAGTCGATCCTGATAGTGTTAGAGACGAAAACAAAGTGTTAATTGGACAGTTTATTGTGGGACTTAGACTACCTGATGATAGAAAGCAGGCAAGCTGGTGGTCCATGCAAAACCCTGGCGCAGAGTTTGACACTTTGAGAGACTTAACAGTGTGGGGACAACGGCTCTCTGCAGTGCCTGATCCAACATTGCAGCAGCAGTATACTGACACCCCTTCCGTGCCGGCAGCAGCATCTTCAATCCCTGCGGTTCAGTCTAGTGCACAGACTATAACACCCAACCGGTTTGAGCAATTGTGTGCTAATGTAGAGCAGCTGATGAAAGACATGGCCAAGCTCCAACTGGGAGAAGACTCAACACAGAAGCAAGGTCATCGGACAAGATTCAGCTCGCTAACAGCCCCGATGATGTCCCGTGGATGAAGAGAAAGGCACCGCCGCCACGAGGAAAACCTGCAGATCGCCGCAGCCCTGACAGATGCCGCGCCAGTCAGCAGAGTGACAGAGAAGGACGCACTCAGCAATCCCGTCCTTTAAACGAGCAACCCCTGGGCGAGAAGGGCCAACCCCAGGAGTGGACAATCCGGGCCCGACCAACTGGGAATACAAGTACGTAGGAGACCGTCCATACCTACCGATCGTCATCGATGGCATCGCTACCTCAGCCTTGATAGACACTGGATCCCAGGTGACAACCATCCCGTATATCCTTTATAAGCGGTTCTGGCCAGATGTAGAGCTAGAACCCCCACACCCTGATCTGAACATTGAAGCCACTAATGGTATAATAGTTCCAGTAGAGGGGCAATGGGAAACTACAGTAAAGGTGGGGAGGATGCAGCTGAAGAACCAGGGTACCAGTGCTGTCCCAGCACTGAAACGCGTTGGTGTGATGAAATAAAGGACTTTTGATGGTAATAACCTCTTGTGAAATCCTTGGATAAAGAGCAGCAGCGCGGACTGTGGATACCATTCCAGTTTTATCTCCTAAGGTCCAATACCTAGGACATGTGGTTAGTGCCGAAGGCGTAGCACCTGACCCGGATAAAGTAACCGTCATCAAGGACTGGCAAGCACCAACTACTCACAAAGAGGTACGTCAATTTCTAGGACTGGTCGGGTACTACCGACGATTCATCAAAGGCTATACCAAGATAGCAGCACCCATGCAAGATCTCTTAGTAGGTCAATCCAAAAACGGCAAGATTAGGGGACCCCCATTCCACTGGGGACCAGAACAGGAACGATCCTTCCAGAAGCTCAAGGATGCTTTAACAGGAGAGGAGATCCTGACCTACTCTCATTACAATCTCCCGTTTTTAATGTACACTGATGCAAGTAACGAAGGTTTAGGAGCAATCCTATCTCAACGTCAACAAGGGAAGGAAAAGGTGATAGCCTACGCCAGCAGAAAGCTCCATCCCACGGAAAGGAATCCGGAGTACTACAGCTCGTTCAAACTAGAGTTCCTGGCCCTGGTCTGGGCAATCACAGAGCATTTCAAGCATTACCTGGCATCCGCCTTGTTCACAGCTTTCACTGACAACAACCCTCTAACCCACTTAGAGACTGCAAGCTGGGAGCCCTAGAACAGCGTTGAGTAGCAAGACTCTCAAACTATGACTTCACTGTAAAGTACCGGGCAGTTCACAAGAACGGCAATGCTGATGCCCTGTCCAGAATGCCTAACCTTCCTGAGGAGGGAGAAGACATAGATGACCTGGAGGAGATTGAACTACCTGCTTTCCACCGTACGGGTACAGCAACGTATCATCAGGCGAACCAACGACGTGTAGAGAGGACCGTGAACCCTTTACCTCACCATGACTGGAAGGAGGTTCAAGCTAACGATCCAGATGTCAGTTTGGTAAGTGAGCTGATAACTCAAGAGCACGCCAGCATGGACCCTGATGCCTCTCAAAATGCTAAATGCCTATGGAAAGAGAAGGGGAGGTTGTTTGTCTACCAAGGTAAACTATGCAGAAGGTATCTGAATCCCAGAACACATGAACTAATCTGGCAGATTGTATTCCAAAAACTGAAGTCCAAATGATCCTTGAAGCCTACCATGATGACGCAGGACACTTTGGATGGAAGAAACTGCAGAGACTCCTGAAGGATCGGTTCTACTGGGTCGGTATGCGAGGCTCAATTGACAAGTGGTGTAAGAACTGTGGACCATGTCACCTTCGAAGGAAAGACCATCTAACTCATAAAGCTCCGTTGCAGCCAATTGTTACCACGAAACCCCTTGAAATAGTTGCTCTCGACCACGTGAAGCTTATCCCAAGTCACACCGGGTACACTTACGCTCTCACCATTGTTGACCACTATTCAAGATTCCTGGTAGTAGTTCCAGTTAAAGACTTAATTGCTGAGGTAGCGGCCAGAGCATTCCAGAGTTACTTCTGTCGCCCCCATGGGTATCCAGACCAAGTCTTCGAATCAGCCTTCGAATCAGCTCTGTTTCAAGAATTTCTAGGGCTATATGGGTGTAAAAAGATCAGGACCACGCCTTATCATCCCCAAACCAACGGTTTAGGTGAGAAAATGAACCACATTGTCATTGACATGCTCAAAACCTTATCAATTGAAGAGAGAAATCAATGGTCTGAAAAACTTCCAGACCTTGTGGATATCTACAACCACATACCTGTTAGTTCAACTAACTACACACCTGCTTACTTGATGCGAGCAAGACCAGGTAAACTACCAATTGATTTACAGATGGGAACCATCGAACCACACAAGATTCTTCTGATGAAGATTGGATCAGCCAACGCCAAGACCAGTACAAAAAGGTACAAGAAAGTGTTGAAAGAAACCTGAACATCAGCAGAACCAAACAAGGAAAAGACTTTAACAAGCACGCCTCAGCAGAACCTCTTGCAACAGGTGAATTAGTGCTAAAAAGAAAGAGAAAAACAAACAAATTGGATGACAATTGGAAATCTGAACCCTACACAATCATGCCATCGCAGTATGACAATTCCAAAACTTGCGTTATTAGCAAAGACCAAGGAATTACCTTCACAAATGTATCAAGGGATTATTTGAAGAAATGTCCAACACAGTTAATACCACAAGTAACGAGTTATCCTGCAGTAACTACAGTTGAAGAACCTAAAGAAAATCTCGTCCATACGGAAATTGGAGACTTACCAGCCGACTGGCCACAATGCAATGGTGCATTCATCATACCAGTTATGCATTTCTACCAGCCTGTGGAAAATCAACCAATACCAATTCCTAATCAACCAGTTCAACAAGTTCAAGTGCAAGAGATGCAGCCTGTTATTTTGGAACCTGAGATTCCTGTAATCGGTGAACCTGCTAGTCCCACAGTAAGAGAGAGAATTCCTACAAAACTACCTACAGAAGATAACCCAGTAGATAGGTTACGTACTTACTATGGTATTACACAAAGCAGAAGTAGAGAAAGAACCACTTTGTACACTACACCAACAGCTATTGAAACACCCACACTACGCAAATCCACACATAGTACATTAGGACAACCCCCAAGCAAATATGGAGAATGGGTTTAAAATGTAGTGGAACCATATTACCTATTAGTAAATGTAAATAGTACCCGTGTTCAGAAACTTTAAAAAGTAGTGTACAGAAGGGTGGAGGAACTGGGCTCTGTCCCAAGTATACTAAGTTGGGGACAGAAAGTGCCTGGTAGGGTGAAAAGGTTAGACCCGGTCTCCCAAGCAGAGACACCCATAGGGAATGTATAAAGTTTACCGTGTATATCCGTGTATGTGTTTAAGCCATCAGAGACTTTACTGCTGGACTTCACCCTTTTTTTCCCTTTTTCATAAACTTGGACAATTGTCACAGGACTTGTGTGACCAAAAACTTACCTTTTCCAGCCTGCGGCAGATGGACTAGTGCCGTATGGACTGCTTTTCATATTTTTC
The DNA here is from genome assembly GCA_033576535.1 of Allobates femoralis. Taxonomy (NCBI): domain Eukaryota; kingdom Metazoa; phylum Chordata; class Amphibia; order Anura; family Aromobatidae; genus Allobates; species Allobates femoralis. Next base: position 152,694,859 of record JARQOC010000011.1, on the reverse strand, counting down.
CATTTTCCCCCTTTCTTTTCAGTGATTTTTGTGAATTTTTCCTTAAGACTTTGTAAATACCTGTTATTAATTGTTATAAAATGTTTAGAGGTTAAGTTTTTGCTCAGTCCGGGAGAACTGAAGTTAACTAAAGGGGAATGTGGCACCCTGTCACCCTGTTGGGCACCACAGAATCCTTGGTACACAAATGGAGCAAAAGAAGCAAGCAACACTCACAAACAAACAAAACTCCTAACAACACCTTAGAACACACCTGTTTCACCCCAAGCCTCTAGGGGGAGCTCCACTGGTCACTTTGAGCCAGTTCCCCCTATAAATAGGGTCCTGGAGGGGGAAACATCAGAGTGTGCAGACGCTAGAAGAACTGCAGGACGTGTGTAACCACCGATTCTGGAGCTTTACCAGGCCCGAACCAGCACACCTGCCCAGTGAGTGACCTTTGCAATTGGTGTCAGAGGAAAGGAGAAAGCACCTCTCAGGGACATCAGAGTTACCCTAACTCTCCCTCACCAACCGGTTACTGGAACCGAGCTGTGAGAGCTACTACGCCACCACAGAGAACCAGCACTTCTAACAGGGAGTTTAGCCCCCTGTTCACCTGAAGCACCTACCGACGAGAGCCCAGGGAAGAGCATTGATCCGGCTTAACCCTTAAAGTGAACTAATTGTGACATCCCTGCTATAATCAAGGATATACACCGACAAGCTTTATTGTGGGATTCACGTATTGATCTAACTACGGCATATCATCATTTCCCTGTGTCATTTTTGTCATATACAGTTGACTTTGAATGAATTTTGTGTACAGCAATGTTGATGATCTGGACCTTGTGATTTTAAATAGTTTTTAACCTTGGGGCTCGGTGTAGCCTACACCCTTCTTTTTGAATACATTTTCACCTTGCATGATTACTATTGTAGTTGTGCTCTTCATATACAGAGGTACTAATCTCTGCTCCTTTCATCCTTAGGAGACTAAAGGCTTGTGGATTTTTGATTGTGCTTTGTGACAGTAACCATTTAAAGTTTGCAACTGTGGGGAAATTGTTGCCACTTAAGTGGTGTCTGTGCCCAAAATTTTGGAAAAAATGGAGACTCTTGTTGGAGTCCCTTAAATGTGTTTGACATGATTTTAGAAGGGCATGACATGCCAATATCTGTCTCCTCCTCCTTTTACTCGTCCAGCTCTTTTTTATTTTCCCATTTTTATATGTACTTGTCACTTTTCCATGTGTTTGTTGTGCCTTCTGAGTTGTTTGTCACCTTTTTGACACCTTAGAAGGTGTTTCTATGTGTTTGTATGTGTTTGCCTGCCATTGTTTTCAATGGTGTTCGATGGTGTTCGACGAACATTCAACAAACATTCGCCGAACACCCCCCCATTCGATAAATCAAATCGAATTCGAACACTAGGGTGGTGGCTCATCTCTACTCACGTGTCCCACAGCAAGCCCCTCATGTGTCCCAAAGCTGGCTCTTCATGTCTTCACAGCCAGACCCTCATGTTTCCAAAATCAGATGCACTTGTAATGTCACCCATTTATTACAAACTTATATAAGAAAAATAAAAACACACGTAAACTCACCTAATCCAGGCCGTCCATCCAGCTCAGCCTCTGTCTCCTCTTCTATCTAGTACAGCAGTGGGCGCAAGATGGCATTATGATGTCACTGCCTCAAGCCATCCAACGTTCCCTGCTGGTGTTGTCTCGAACAGGACACAGGCTGGGCTGGAAGTAGCCTGCAATCTTCTAGAGTTTCTAGATTTACCCCTAGAGCAGGATGCTCCTGTTCTAGTGATGCTCACATCAATTGTATTTGTATTCTATGGACACAAGTATAATTGAATGCAGGGAGCAATGGCTGAGTCCCAGGCAGAGAAAAAGGTGAGTGGTGTCAGTGATACTTCTCCATGTGCCCTGGCCATCAGTTTGCTTAATTCCTGCTGCTGTAGAAAGGTGTCAGGTGGCATTCAGCAACTTCACTTCCCCATCCAAATGGAAGCAGGATGTAGTGCCAGGTTGGGTGCCTACACTAACTATTCCTCATCCCGGCTTTGCATACCAGTTTTGCCGAGCTCCACCATAATGGGTAGAGCTGAGGTTGGAAGGGCTTGTGATGATGGCATTTCACCACAGCTCATGCAATTTATGACAACCCAAAGTGTACACTATGAAAGACATCTCACTCGTAACTGGAGTAAGATTTCTAGTGAGGCACACATCAGGGAAGGAAAACATCCAGTGTAGTTCACGGGTGCTTCCAGAAGAGGGAGCAATTCCTCTTTTGTGTTTCAGAGTTTATTTCAAGTTACAGGTTAAAATACAACGTGTTTCAGCTAAAAAATCTATAAAAGATAACATTCCTCAGGTACCACCTCAGGATACCTGAGGAAGGCTATCTTTTATAGACTTTTTAGCTGAAATACCTTGTATTTTAACCTGTAAATTTGAAATAGGATGTTTTCCATCCCTGACTTTTCCTGACAGACCTATTAACCGCGCGGTCTGATCATCCAGGCATGGAGCTGCAAGCCAGACAATCCTAACCCAAGGAAGCCACCTAGGAGGGGGCTAATACGTATAACAGCAAGACACCTATAAGGTGAGTGAGATATCTCTTTTTTTATCCATTGTAAATCTCTAATACTGCACTTAGATCTGCGCCCTCCTCTCTCCTTTCCTCCCTTCTACAGACCATACAGCCCAGTGAGGTCTAACCCACAAACTAGTGAGGCACACGGAAGTTTGTCAAATGCTTCAGATTCATTAAGACGCATGCACTTCTTAATGAATCAGCAGTGTCTGCCTCCAACATGCTTGATCATGAAGACCGGTATGAATTTAGCTGGTCTTGATGGATTTCAACCTATAAATACAATAATTCAACTCAGAATTTGTATGAAGGAATAGCCATGTGAATTGCCACCTAGCCTTCAAAGATTATTCCTATGTCCCTATATGAGTAATACTGCAAATTGATTGTCAAAATATATACTTTTAAAATGTACTTTTTAAAATTAAAATCCTCTCTGCTCATAAACCACAGAGATTTCTTATGTTATGATATATGGTTTGTTGCCTAGGTTACATGTGCTTATGCTTCACTCTCATAAAGAAGGCTGAGATTGGGTCCTGTTAGCTATACATCCTGTCCAACATCAGTGTCATTGTGCTCTTCCAATAGAAGCCTTTTAGAGCACACAGTTTGGACGAGCAGCGCCATCAGTGAAGCTGGTCTGAACTGTCAATCAAGCAGCAGCACTTCACCCAGCCGCAGCAAAGCAGAAAATTGGGAGGCAGGGGGAGAGTGGTGCCGAGGATCATGAGAAATACCATTTAACTACATGCATGTATATTTCTAATCAGTCATCATCTCCTAGATGGCAGGTGTGTTTTTACTTGTTCATTAATATATTGGGTCATTCCATGTCAAGTGATCCAAAAATGAATATTTTTTTTCCCTGACGTCCTCAGATTTTTAAAAAAAATTTTCTATCTGAAGAACAACTTTATCTAATTACAAAAAAAAAGTTTGGAATTTTTTTCTTTATCTGTTAATTTTTTACAGATTTTTAAAGTTTTAAAAAAGTGTGAATTTTGGCCTGGTATGGCTTTACATTTTCTATCATATCTCGGGCTAGAAATAAGATAGAGAAACAAAATAAACACCAATCTACTCAGAACTGTCCAGGCTTTCATCAGATATGTCACAAGAGGATATTTGTTAATATTTTACCCATGTGATCGCAAGCGCAAAACTTTAAAACGCATTTCCGAAAAATCGGCGCGCTTTAAATATTTCAAAAACTGCCCATGTGTCTGCTGTGCTCTTAGCCACATCTGTACCAAATTTCAAGTTGGGATCGCAATGGGATCATATTTTAACATATTTTACTAGTAAGAGCGTCAATGGGTCATTCCATATCAAGTGATCTAAATATGAATATTTTTTTTTACCTGACGTCTTTAGATTTTTTTTTTTTTTTTCCTTTATGAAGTACTACTTTAGTTAAGTACAAATTAAAAATTTGGAATTTTTTTCTTCATCAGTTAATTTTTTACAGATTTTTAAAGTTTAAAAAAAGGGTGAATTTTGGCCTGGTACGACTTTAAATTTTTTTATCTCAGGCTAGAAATAAGATAATGAAGTGGGAGAGGCATCATTTTACTCAGAACGGTAACAGCTTTCATTTGAGATGTTACAAGACTATGTTTCTTTATATCAAATTCAAACTATTGACGGGCAATTGTGAAAAAATGACTGATTGTGTTCTTGGTGACTTTTGAATTGACACTATAATAGTTAAATATTTTGCACTTAGGTCCAATGAATGCATCCATGGGGTCAAGCTGGGACAGAGTCATCACAAATTAGCCTTATTTGCAGATGACCTGCTACTTTACATCTCCCAGCCCCTGGTCTCCATCCCTTCGGTCTTAATGGAGTTTGAACGGTTCGGACAATTGAGCAACTTTAAAGTGAATTGCTCCAAAACCGAGGCACTCAATATTTCTTTGCCTGGAGAATTGGTTTCTCATCTATCTAAACAGTTCCCATTTAAATGGAAAGTAGAAGCCATTAAGTACTTGGGAGTCCTTATACCAAAAGATCTTAAACAAATATTCAATTTAAATTATCAACCCCTTTTGACTAACGCGGAATCGGCATTTACCTCCTATAGACAATTAAAGCTATCCTGGTTCGGGAGAATAAATGTAGTCAAGATGGATGTCTTGCCCCGACTCTTATATACTTTTCAGACAGTTCCTGTTCTATTGGATAGAGGTTTCCTCTCCAAAATGCAATCTATGATCCTTAGATTTGTCTGGGGGGGCAAGAGGTCCAGATTGCGAATGAATATCCTATCCTTGCCCGAGACCAGAGGAGGGGTTGGACTACCCAACATACGAGCGTACTTTGAGGCTTCCTCTCTTGTTAGAGCTCTAGATTGGCATTATCATGCGTCCTCCAAGAAATGGGTAGGGTGGAGCAAGAGGGTTTGGGGATTCCGCTGAAACACCTGCTTTGGATTTCCCCTAAAGACTCCACAGACCTAGTACCTTTGACAGACATGACCAGAAACACCTTGAAGGTATGGCACCTAGTGACGAAAACCCTCCGCTTAAACGACAGACTTAGCCCTTTGACTCCCCTTTTTTCCAACCCATCTTTCCCACCCAGATTTGACAGGCAGAGATTTTTATGTTGGCGGATTGTGGATGACACCCGAGTAGGACAGACTCTGTCCAGTGGTGGTTTGCCCCCGATGGCAGAGCTACAACTCAAAGAACCTACGAGACCTCTTAAGTGATTCGAATTTCTCCAATACAGAGCATAATTATATTCAGCTGACCACTCTTGCAGGGTAAGATTGACGCCCAACGTATTGGAGAGGTTATTCCAACTGGAGGCTCCACCGAGGCGCAAAATATCATTTCTATACCAGGCCTTAGGGTCCATGAGAGAGCAGGGCACCCTTTACTTCCAACGTGCTTGGGAGAGGGAATTGGGGTGTAGCATTTCAGAAGCTAATTGGCAGAAATGCTTTATATTTACTCACTCACTAGCTAGCGCTTGTTCTGCACAAGAAAGAAGCTATAAGCTGCTCACTAGATGGTACTTGTGCCCGACGACACTCCGGAACATGTTCCCTGGAACCCCTGATACCTGCTGGCGCTGTGGGGAAGAGAAGGGTACAATGATACACATTTGGTGGAGTTGTGGGGAAATCCGGCGGTTCTGGTCTGTGGTTTTCAATGCATACGCCCGGATAACAGGTAAAGAAGCCGAATGCTGCCCAGAATCGGCAATGTTATCCATTTTTCCAGGTCCTATTGGGCTACAGAAGAGGGATATTCTCCGCTTTTGCATCTCGGCTGCTCGTGCTGTGATCCCGAGGTTCTGGAAATCAAGCCGGGCTCCATCTCTACTTGATTGGTTCAAAGAATTGATGGACACATATCGAATGGAGGAGCTCGCAGCTGATGCGTCGGGATCTCGGAACAAATTCTTAGGGATTTGGGTTGAATGGATTCTTTTTCACGACTCTGCAGAATTTAGGAGTATCTTTTCCAGCACAGATAATATGGCTCGACCTCTGGCTGATGGGGAGCCAGTGGGATGAGTACCCTTTCTCCTTCCCATACCTCACCCGTCCCCCCCCCTCCTTTTTTTCTTTTTTTCTTACGTGGCTTTTCTTTCCCAGTATAACTTTTTCTAATGGTTTTTGTTTCTCTTCTCTCTCTCTCTTCTTTTCTATCTCTCTTTTCTTCCCATCTGATACATTCAGTCTAGGTATTTCCTTTCTACGCCTATACCTTCAGAATTCTAGTGAACATTAGACAGGTATCGAAAACTCTGAGCTGTGAGTAGATCATTAATATTTCGGCCTTCCTTTCCGGTACACCAGTCGATAGACTATTCCAACTAGGCCTCAACGGGTAATGACCCACTTACGTGGTCAACCTGTTAGAAGGGGCCAAGTAATAAAAATCATTCTGCTGGGGCTGCTTGTCCCCTTGACATCAGAACATCTCAAAACCCTGAGAAAGGTTGTATACTTGAGTGTTTGGAATTATATTTAGATTGTAGTATATATTGCACCAGAGATAAGTGCAAAAGTAAATTTGCAGCTTATCTTAAAGTTACTAATAACTTTGTGAATTCTCTTTTTGTATATTTTATATGTCTCAAGATTTTGTTAAAAGATTGAATGTATGTCTTTCATATGTTTTTTCAAAATTTAATCAAAATGAGATTAACCATAGTTAAATATTTTAAAATATGATCCCATCACGATCCCAACTTGAAATTTGGTACAGATGTGGCTAAGAGCATAAAAGACACATGGGCAGTTTTGGAAAATTTTTATTAAAATGTTTTTTTCGGAAATGCGTTTCAAAATGTTGCGTTTGCATTCGCATAGGTAAAAAATTAAAATTAACAAATATACTCTTGTGACATATCTGGTGAAAGCCTGGACAGTTCTGAGTAGAATGGTGTTTATTTTGTTTCTCTATCTTATTTCTAGCCCGAGATAAAAAAATTTAAAGTCGTACCAGGCCAAAATTCACCCTTTTTTTAAACTTTAAAAATCTGTAAAAAATTAACTGATGAAGAAAAAAATTCCAAACTTTTAATTTGTAATTAACTAAAGTAGTACTTCATAAAGGAAAAAAAAAAAAAAATCTAAAGACGTCAGGTAAAAAAAAATATTCATATTTAGATCACTTGATATGGAATGACCCATTGACGCTATTAATAGTAAAATATGTTAAAATATGATCCCATTGCGATCCCAACTTGAAATTTGGTACAGATGTGGCTAAGAGCAAAGCAGACACATGGGCAGTTTTTGAAATATTTAAAGCGCGCCGATTTTTCGGAAATACGTTTTAAAGTTTTGCGCTTGCGATCACATGGGTAAAATATTAACAAAGATCCTCTTGTGACATATCTGGTGAAAGCCTGTATAGTTCTGAGTAGAATGGTGTTTATTTTGTCTCTCTATCTTATTCCTAGCCTTAGTTATGAGGAGAAACGTAAAGGCAGGCAACAGCGAAATTCACACTTTTTCCGAACTTTGAAAATCATTTAAAAAAAAAATAAATTTTTTTAAAAATTTTTCTCTTCACATTTTGCATTGTCTGACATGCTATTATCAAATAACAAAATCTCAAAAGAATTAAAAATATAGAGGTAATAATCATTGGTTCACTTGACATGGAATGACCCTATTACACTTGTGTTCACTAATAATTATAACATTGAAGATTGAATCCGAGTTGGGAACTTACAGTGTTGGCCAAAAGTATTGACACCCCTGCAATTCTGTCAGATAATACTCAGTTTCTTCCTGAAAATGATTGCAATCACAAATTCTTGGGTATTATTATCTTTATTTAATTTGTCTTCAATGAAAAAAACACAAAAAGAATTGTCCTAAAGCCAAATTGGATATAGTTCCACTCCAAACATAAAAAATGGGGTGGACAAAAGTATAGGCACTGTTAGAAAAATCATGTGATGCTTCTCTAATTTGTGTAATTAACAGCACCTGTAACTTACCAGTAGCACCTAACAGGTGTTGGCAATAACTAAATCACACTTGCAGCCAGTTGTCATGGATTAAAGTTGACGCAACCTCTGTCCTGTGTCCTTGTGTGTACCACATTGAGCATGGAGAAAAGAAAGAAGACCAAAGAAATGTCTGAGGACTTGAGAAACCAAATTGTGATGAAGCATGAGCAATCTCAAGGCTACAACTCCATCTCCAAAGACCTGAATGTTCCTGTGTCTACCGTGCGCAGTGTCATCAAGACGTTTAAAGCCCATGGCACTGTGGCTAACCTCCTTAGATGTGGACGGAAAAGAAAAATTGACAAGTGATTTCAACGCAAGATTGTGCGGATGGTGGATAAAGAACCTCGACTAACATCCAAACGAGTTCAAGCTGCCCTGCAGTCCGAGGGTACAACAGTGTCAACCCATACTATCCGTCGGCGTCTGAATGAAAAGGGACTGTATGGTGGGAGACCCAGGAAGACCCCACTTCTTACCCCGAGACATAAAAAAGGCAGGCTGGAGTTTTCCAAAACTTACCTGAGAAAGCCTAAAACGTTTTGGAAGAAGGTTCTCTCTTTTTGGGCAAAGGCATCAACATAGAGTTTACAGGAGAAAAAAAGAGGCATTCAAAGAAAAGAACACGGTCCCTACAGTCAAACATGGCGGAGGTTCTCTGATGTGTTGGGGTTGCGTTGCTGCCTCTGGCACTGGACTGCTTGACCGTGTGCATGGCATTATGAAGTCTGAAGACTACCAACAAATTTTGCAGCATAATGTAGGGCTCAGTGTGAGAAAGCTGGGTCTCCCTCAGAGGTCATGGGTCTTCCAGCAGGACAATGACCCAAATCACACTTCAAAAAGCACTAGAAAATGGTTTGAGAGAAAGCACTGGAGACTTCTAAGGTGGCCAGCAATGAGTCCAGACCTGAATCCCATAAAACACCTGTGGAGAGATCTAAAAATGGCAGTTTGGAGAAGGCACCCTTCAAATATCAGGGACCTGGAGCAGTTTGCCAAAGAAGAATGGTCTAAAATTCCAGCAGAGCATTGTAAGAAACTCATTGATGGTTACTGGAAGCGGTTGATCGCAGTTATTTTGGCTAAAGGTTGTACAACCAAGTATTAGGCTGAGGGTGCCAATACTTTTGTCTGGCCCATTTTTGGACTTTTGTGTGAAATGATCAATGTTTTGCTTTTTGCTTCATTCTCTTTTGTGTTTTTTCATTGAAGACAAATTAAATGAAGATAATAATACCAAAGAATTTGTGATAGCAATCATTTTCAGGAAGAAACTGAGTATTATCTGACAGAATTGCAGGGGTGTCAATACTTTTGGCCAACACTGTACATCTTACCTTCAAGAATTATCAAATAGCTTCCTCCTTCTGAGTAAAAAAAATAGGTATGTGGAAAGCTAATATAAAATGTTCATGTTTTAGTGAATACAAATAAGAAAAATATACAGGATGGGCCATTGATATGGATGAACCTAAATAAAATGGGAATGGTTGGTGATAACTTCCTGTTTGTGGCACATTAGTATATGGGTGAGGGAAATCTTTTCCAGATGGGTGGTGACCATGGCGGCTATTTTTAAGTTAGTCATTTTGGATCCAACTTTATTTTTTTCAGTGGGAAGAGGGTCATGTGACACATCAAACCTATTGAGAATTTCATAAGAAAAACAATGGTGTGCTTGGTTTTAACACAATTTTATACTTTCATGAGTTATTTACAAGCTTATGACTACTTATAAAATGTGTTCAAAATGCTGCCCCATTGTGTTGGATTATCAATGCAACCCTCTTCTCCCACTCGTGACACACTCATAGCAACACCGCAGAAGAAATGCTAGCACAGGAATACAGTATCCGTTGTTTCAGATGCTGTACATCTCGTATCTTCACAGCATAGACAATTGCCTTCAGATGAGGAATGAGGCAAACTTTTTTGTGAATGGTGAAGTTAACAAAACCAGCGCTTTTGGTCTGACACTAACCCACAGTGGAGCGATCCCTCCAATACTGCTGCAACACAAAAATTGATGGTATGGTGTGGTATATGGGCTACAAAGATAGTGGGGCAATTCTTCATCAATGCAAACCTCAATGCCACTGGATATCTGAAATTGCTACTTGATTCAGATATATATAAAAGAGCTGTTGCAGGCTATGGGCAGGATGTTGCCTGGCAGATAACTCCGCCTCCAGAGAGTATTATAGATTGGAGGCATTAACAGTGTGATGTGTGATTGCCTCTCTCTGCTCTCCTAATTTCACTATAGAGTTCTGTGTGATTATAAACAACACATCTGCAGGTTCCTCTCAGCTTCAGCTTCCATCAAACAGGCAGGCATGGTTACAACATTGATAAAATACAGCAGAGATGCAAAAAAATGTTTTCAACAAGTCAAATTTCAATTCTGTGTCAATTACTTGTCTCCCACTGGTGACTCCTCCTTCTATTTATAATAAACTCTGGAGGCGGAGGTATCTGCTAGGCAACATCCCACCCATAGCCTTGAACAGCTCATTTATATAAAGTTTTAAAAGATTATTTATCCACAAGGCATATGCTATACGGAAGAAAGGTATGGTTACTGTCAGCAGTCTGCAACCTGTATGCTTTTCTTAATTGTTTAGATAGGTCAGATGTGTTGACAGATTCCCCGTAATATAAATAATGGAGTTCCCTTCAAGTAAATGTCAATCTTGTCTATGTGAGAACAGAGAGTGTGGATTATTATTTTACAGAGCTCTTCCATGAGTTTCTTATGCTATTGTCATTGTAACACTCAGAGGGGTGTGAGCGTTGGGGAAGTTTACCCACCAGAATACAGGGTTTGCTGTAGCAGCTGACCGCAGAGGATGGACTACGGGAAAGATATGTAATGTTTGTAAGACCTGGTTACGCTGATAGGTTGATGCCAGAGGAAAAAATGTATCCAATATAAATAAAGAGAACCTCGGCACTCAAATTGTGAAACAGAGTGAAATCACCGTATTCCTGTATACAACAGGGTACATCCGAGTGCCCAGGTATTAGGGACCCTAATTACCATAAAGTATGTATAATTTCACATTTAAAGCATTATTTTAGATACTCATTTGATTTGTGATCAAGATGTCGGCTTCTTTCTTTCTCTTCTCAGAGAATATGTTCAGAAAATGTTGGGAAAGAAGAGGTGTACCACGGTCCGCGCTGCTGGGTCCAAAGAAAACTCACATGGGAGTCAGGGTTTCACAAACAAGTTCTTTTTCTTTATTCCTTCACTCCAACGCGTTTCGGTGCCCCACCTGGCACCTTCCTCAGGGATATCAGGTGCCAGGTGGGGCACCGAAACGCGTTGGAGTGAAGGAATAAAGAAAAAGAACTTGTTTGTGAAACCCTGACTCCCATGTGAGTTTTCATTGGACCCAGCAGCGCGGACCGTGGTACACCTCTTCTTTCCCAACATCTTCTGGACAGCACCACATGTGAGTGGTCGGTGGAGGTCCTGCAGCAGCTGGAGTACTGATGCTCTTTATACCAGTTGTGGGTGCCACAACTGAATCAGGTGAGTGGTTCCATAGCACCACCTTTATCGCCTAAAGTGTCTCTAGTGATAGGGCACTATTGCGCCTCTTGTCCCCCACCCCTCTTGTATTTGTACAGAGAATATGTTGACATTTTACTTAATGTATTACTAACTGACCGTGCCGAAGACACCTTCTAGTTGAGACACATCCAGGTAAAATTCCCTTTGATGCACTTCAAATTATAGTACCAGTGTACAACAGACTCATGTGTACACACATGCCCTCTTTTTGCCCCCCTTTTAGAGATAGATAAGAGTTTCAAACCACATTAAGCTTACCTAATACCTGGGCACTCGGTTGTATACACTGATACAGTGATTCCATTCTTTGTTACAAGACTATATTGGTAAGTGTGCATATACTTGTAGTACTTTCATTCTTTACTTCTCCAATCCTCTTTCATTGTCTTTTTCTCCTTTTCTCTTTTTCCTTTTCAATTGGTTGATACAGCATACACATAATTCCGTTGTAATTTTACAACGGTATTGTCACTTTTAGGCCTCACATGCCGACAACAAGAGAGCACGAGTATACACATTATTTGGATAGGTACAAGAGCCTTACTATGATTCATTTTATCTTAAATATCTATTATTTGATTTGTAATTTGCACTTGAATCTAGAGAGTTTTGTATTTAAGTTTTTGTCAGTCAAACATTGATGAAATGCATATAATTTAATTTGTGCTCTTTTCATTATGTAACATGTACTGTTCTCATTTTACACAGAAACAGTTCTTTGGAAAAGGCTATTGCTGCTGAAACGTCAACTATTGTAATAAACAGGGCTGTTTTCTGCTCTCACGGACTGCATAGATAAACTACAAAAAAACTGATCCCGTAGGCTCTGGATTTTTTTTCTGTTTCGCAATTTGAATGCTGAGGTTCTCTTTATTTATACCAGACAGATATAGACACAGTCTTTGGTTTTGCAGGCACAGTCTCTAGTATGACGGGCAGGCAGCTCAGGGACAGATGAGGGTACAGACACAGGTGTAGGCAGAATGGCAGGCCGGGATAGAACCATGTAGGAGCAGACATAAATGGGCAGGCAGGACTCAGGGACAGGGAGCTGACAAAGCACAGGGCCTGACAACAAGCTAGCAAGACATGGATTAAACTAACCAAAGCTGTTGATCAGGCACCTCCCCTAATGGGAGGATGCTTTATATACCCAGTGCCACTCAGCCTTTGGCTGAGTGGTACTTCCTGCAAGTAGCACACTGGCCCTTTAAATGCAGTGCAGGAGAGTGGCTGTGTGCCTTAGGTGCACTCCCAGGAGACCTGTGCAGTTTGCAAAGGCTCTGAGAGCGGGAGATCACAGAGGACCTTGTGAATGGCTGAGGAGGTGGAAGGAGGAGTGTGGCCAGGCCATGGTGATGAGTAAGCCGGCATCTCTGCTGCAGTGAAGCAGCATAGAATGGGGATATCGGCCTTAAAGTCATATTATGGCTTTATATAACCACCATGTGGTATAAAGTCAGGATACAGCACCTATACACTTTTAAGGAACGCTACTCTGCCTGTACATGCCTCTAATTTCATATAGCACTGTATGGAGGTTTGACCTTTCATATATAAATCTCACAGATAAAAATAAAGTGTATTAGCTGGGCAGATGAGCGCTCCCACATTTGGAAATTAATCAATTGAACTTCAATTTCTTTCCATTCTGAATTTGGGCAGCCATCAATTTCTTATGGTTAACTTGTATCAAACCATTATTAACCATAAGAAATTGATGGCTGCCCAAATTCAGAAAGAGGAAAGAAATTGAAGTTCAATTGATTGGTTCTGAATGTGGGAGCGCTCATCTACCCGGCTAATACACTTCTGAAGTCAATCCATGGACACCCGGCTGAGAGTTCCACTTTCCCCCGGACTGGAGCAGCATACCATAGGAGCCTTACCAGATCCTAAGAGATCGATGTGCAATTGTATAAAGATACACTATAGGTGAGTGCATTTGCCTATAATTTACATATATATAAAACCTCTACACTCTGTGCCTTCTGCTTTTTTATCCCCTCTAGACCTACAGCCTAAGGTCTCATGTGTATGCGGCACCCCAGAGGTTAATGTGCCACAGTAACATTGACTCACCGTAGCCGGGGGGTACACGTAGCGGGCGTTGTTTCTCCTCCAGTCACGGAACCGCGCCTGCGGTGGTGTAGGCCCGGTGGTCCAGATCAATAGGGGAATGGCGGAACAGTGGGGGTGATTTGTCTTCGTGACGCCACCTGCGGGTGTTCTGGTAACTTTACCAGCGCTGTTCGGGTCTCCGGGGGATGGTACACAGCGAGATGGAACGCTCCCCACAGGATGAGCGGGAATCCCCGGAGCCGGGAGCTGCGCAAGATGTTGTGAGGCAGCTGCGGGACGCTGCGCGCTGAATCCTGGAGTAATGCACAACCACACAAAGTCTCTTTTAGGTACCTTTACTGGATGATAGTCAGGTACACTCGGACCGGGATAGTGAAGTTGGCACTTATGGAGTTTCACAGCAAGCAGTGTTAGGCTTCCTTTCTCTACTTCTGGTGCTAAGGTCGGGTGGATGTGGAATCCAGCCGGACCGGGCAGGGTGTTCAATGGAACTTGCTTCACCTGGTTGTCAGCACTGAGGGCACTGTAAAAGGGTCTGAGCAGGATCAGTACTCTTCCCTGGGCTCTCGTGGGTAGGTGCATCAGGTGGAACAGGTGGCTAAACCTCCTGTTGGATGTAGCTGGTTCTCTGTGAGGGCTTTGTAGCTTCCACAGCTTCGGTTCCAGTAACCGGATGGTTTGGAAAGAGTTGGATTAACTCTGTATTCCTGAGAGGTGATCTCCTTCTTCCTATTATCCCAATTGCAGGGATCTCCACTGGCTAACAGGCTAGCAGGGCCTAGTGTGTTCCTCATAGGGTGGAGGTTTCACACAGGCAGGCAGCTCTTGTAGCGTCTACCACACTCTGAAGTTTCTCCCTCCAAGACTCTATTTATAGGGGGAACTGGTTAGAAGTCACCAGTGTTAGCTCCCCCTAGAGGCTCGGGGTGAAACCAGGTGTTCTAAGTGTTGTTTGTGTTGTGGTTTTGCTGTGCTGTTACTTACTCCATTTGTACCTAAGGATTTCTGTGGTGCCCAACAGGTGCCAGGGTGCCACATTCCCCCTTAGTTAACCTCAGTTCTCCCGGCTGAGCAAAAGGTTCTTTTTACAACTTACCACTAAGCATTTATAACATTCAATTTACAAAGTCTTAAAGAAAACACAAAAATCACTGAAAAGGAAGTGAAAAATGTGGAAAAAGGTGAAAAGCAGTCCGTACGGCACTAGTCCATCTGCCGCAGGCTGGAAAAAGGTAAAGTTAGTGGTCACACAAGTCCTGTGACAATTGTTCAAAGTTTATGGAAAGGGAAAAAGGTAAAGTCCAGGGATACATGGTAAACTTTATACATTCCCTACGGGTGTCTCTGCTTGGGAGGCCGGTACTAACCTTCTATACCTTACCAGGCGCTTTCTGTTCCCAACTTAGTATACTTGGGACATAGCCCAGTTCCTCCACCCTTCTGTACACTACTTTTTACAGGTTTTGAAAAACAGTATTATATACAAACACTTACAGGTTACATTTTCCACTACATTTTAAACCCATTCTCCAAGTTTTTGTGGGGGTTGACCTAATGTACTACGTGTGGATCTGCGTAGTGTGGGTGTTTCCAAAGCTGTTTGTGTAGTGTACGAAGTGGTTGGTAATTCTCTATGTCTGCTTTGTGTAAGACCATAGTAAGTGCGGAGTCTATCAACTGGACTGACCTCTGTAGGTAGTTGATTAGGAATGGCTTCTCTTACTGTGGGACTAGCAGGCTGACCGATTACAGGAATCTCAGGTTCCATGATAACAGGCTGCAATTCTTGCACTTGAACTTCTTCTTGTTGGACTTGTGGAATTGGATTTGGCTTTGGCTGATCTTCTGTAGGCTGGTAGAAGTGCATAACTGGTATGAGGAATGCATCACCTATTTGTGGCCAATCAGCTGGTAAGTATCCAATTTCTGTAAGGACGAGATTTTCTTTTGTTTCTTCATCTTGAGTTACAGTAGGGTAACTGGTTGCTTGTGGGATTAACTGTGGCGGACATTTCTTCAAATGATCCCTTGAGACAGTCGCAATAGTATTCCCATTGTCTTTACTAATAACACAAGTTTTTGAGTTATCAAAGTGTGACGGCATAACGGTGTAGGGTATGGATTCCCAACTGTTATCCAATTTGTTGGTTTTTCTTTTTCTTTTCAGCACTACATCACCTATAGCTAAGGGTTCAGCTGAGGCGTGCTTGTTGAAGTCTTTTTCTTGTTTGGTCCTACTGATTTCAAGGTTCCTTTCAACACTCTCTTGTACCTTCCTGTACTTTTCTTGGCGTTGACTGACCCAGTCTTCGTCAGAAGAATCTTCTGTGGGTTCAATGGTTCCCATCTGCAAATCAATAGGCAGTTTACCTGGTCTTGCTCTCATCAAGTAAGCAGGTGTGTAATTTGTCGAACTGACAGGTATGTGGTTGTAGATGTCCACGAGATCTGGAAGTTTCTCTGGCCATTGATTTCTCTCTTCAACTGGTAAGGTCTTGAGCATGTCAATGACTATGTGGTTCATCTTCTCACATAAACCGTTCGTTTGAGGATGATAAGGTGTTGTGCGGATTTTCTTACACCCATACAGCCCTAAGAATTCTTGGAACAGAGCTGATTCGAAGGCTGGCCCTTGGTCAGTTAAGACTTGGTCTGGATACCCATGGGGGCGACAGAAGTAACTCTGGAACGCTTTTGCTGCTACCTCAGCAGTTAAATCCTTAACTGGAACGACTACCAGGAATCTTGAGTAGTGATCAACGATGGTGAGAGCGTAGGTGTACCCGGTTCGACTTGGGGTAAGCTTCACATGGTCGAGAGCAACTATTTCAAGAGGTTTGGTGGTAACAATTGGTTGCAACGGAGCTTTCTGAGTTAGATGGTCTTTTCTTCGAAGGTGACATGGTCCACAGTTTTTACACCATTTGTCAATGGAACCTCTCATACCGACCCAGTAGAACCGATCCTTCAGGAGTCTTTCCAGCTTCTTCCATCCAAAGTGTCCTGCATCATCATGGTATGCTTCAAGGATCATTTGGACTTCAGTCTTGGGAACTACAATCTGCCAGATGAGTTCATGGGTTCTTGGGTTGAGGTATCTTCTGCATAGTTTACCTTGGTAGACGAACAACCTTCCTTTCTCCTTCCACAGGCGTTTAGCAGTTGGTGAGGCATCAGAGTCCATATTGGCGTGTTCTTGAGTGATGAGATCCCTTACCAGGCTGACATCTGGGTCGTTGGCTTGAGCCTCCTTCCAGTCATGGTGAGGTAACGGGTTCACGGTCCTCTCTACACGTGTCTGGTTTCTCTGATGACATGTTGCTGTACCGGAACGGTGGAAAGCAGGTAGTTCAATCTCTTCTAGGTCGTCTATGTCTTCTCCCTCGTCAGGAAGATGAGGCATTCGGGACAGGGCATCAGCATTGCCGTTCTTGTGACCTGCCCGGTACTTTACAGTGAAGTCGTAGTTAGCGAGTCTTGCTACCCAACGCTGTTCTAGGGCTCCCAGCTTTGCAGTCTCTAAGTGTGTTAGAGGGTTGTTATCTGTGAAAGCTGTGAACGGGGCGGATGCCAGGTAATGCTTGAAACGCTCTGTGATCGCCCAGACCAGGGCCAGGAACTCCAGCTTGAAGGAGCTGTAGTTTTCCGGGTTCCTTTCGGTGGGACGGAGCTTTCTGCTTGCGTAGGCTATCACCTTCTCCTTGCCCTGCTGACGTTGAGATAGGACTGCTCCTAAACCTTCATTACTTGCGTCAGTGTACAACAGAAACGGTAGATTGTAGTCAGGGTAAGCCAGGATTTCTTCTCCAGTTAAAGCGTCTTTTAACGTTTGAAAGGATTTGTCCTGTTCTGGGCCCCAGTGGAACGGGGGTCCCCTGATCTTGCCGTTTTTGGATTGACCTACTAAGAGATCTTGCATAGGTGCGGCTATCTTGGTATAGCCTTTGATGAATCGTCGGTAGTACCCGACCAGTCCTAGGAATTGACGTACCTCCTTGTGGTTGATGGGTGCTGGCCAGTCCTTGATGACGGTTACTTTATCCGGATCCGGTGCTACGCCTTCGGCGCTGACCACATGTCCTAGGTATTGGACCTTGGGTTTCAGCAGGTGGCACTTGGACGGTTTCAGTTTCATCCCGTACTTGGACAGTGACTCGAACACTTCACTCAGGTGTTGGAGGTGATCTTCATAGGTCTGAGAGTAGACAATGACATCATCAAGGTATAACAAGACAGTCTCAAAGTTCTTGTGGCCCAAACAACACTCCATAAGTCTCTGGAATGTTCCTGGGGCATTACACAAACCGAATGGCATACTGTTGAACTCGCATAAGCCCATGGGAGTCGTGAAGGCTGTCTTCTCACGATCCTCCTCTGCAACGGCAACCTGCCAGTACCCACTAGTAAGATCTAATGTGGAGAAGTAATTGGCAGATTTGAGTGCAGCTAGTGACTCTTCTATGCGGGGTAACGGGTATGCATCCTTGTGTGTGACTTTGTTGATTTGCCTATAATCTACACACATCCTCATACTACCATCTTTCTTTTTAACCAGGACTAGTGGTGCGGCCCAGGGACTACAGCTATCCCTAATGACTCCTGCATTCTTCATGTCCTGAAGCATCTCTTTTGCTTTCTGGTAGTGTGTGGGTGGTATAGGCCTGTACCTTTCTTTGATGGGTGCATGGTTGTTTGTGGGGATATGATGTTGTACCCCTTTAATCCTCCCAAAGTCAAGTGGGTGTTTGCTGAACACTTGCTCATACTCCCGAACTACCCGGTATACTCCATTTTTCTGGTGAGAGGGTGTATTGTCAGTTCCTACACTGAGGTCTTGACACCATTTCTCTAACTGATCTTTGGAGTGAGGGGGTTCATCAGTGACTGTTTGGTTTGAGGATTTTACATCAATCACAGCATCATCTTTTACTTGGTACAATTTAGCAACAGTTGCATATCTTGGCAGTCTGACTTCGTCATCACCATAATTTAATATGCGTACGGGGACTCTCCCCTTTCTTACATCGACTAACCCTCTGGCTGTCAAGAGCGTAGGACTACTGTCGGACATTACAGGTTCTACTACAGCTTGGTAGTCCTGCCCTCTGAGGCCTATGGCTGCTCGACACCAGATCATCATTTCACTTCTGGGTGGTACCACAATTGGAATGGGATCTGTGACCCTTACTCTGCCAATCTCACCATTTGACAAGGTTACCTGTTGTTGATACACCAGAGCTCTGATCTGCTTTTGGATAGCCCTCTTTTCTCTGGGTTTACCGGCTTCAGCACTCTGTTGGAGTAAAAACAACACTTCATCGAGACATTTGATCATGACATTGGTACCCAATATGACATATGGATCCTTGTGGTTAGGCTTGTCCTGGACCACTAAAATACCCTGGTTTTTCAACTGCACCCTCCCCACCTTTACTGTAGCTTCCCACTGTCCCTCTATGGTAACCGGAATACCATTAGTGGCTTCAAGGTTCATCTCGGGATTTGGGGGTTCTAGCTTAACATCTGGCCAGAACTGCTTGTAAAGGGTACTGGGGATGGATGTCACCTGGGATCCAGTGTCTATCAAGGCGGAGATCGCGATGCCATCAATGACGATTGGTAAGTATGGACAGTCTCCCACATACTTGTGTTCCCAGCTGGACGTAGGGCCTGGACAGTCTACTCCTGGGGTCGGCCCTTCTCGCCCAGGGGTCGCTCGTTTAAAGGACGGGATTGCACGTTGCGTCCTCCTAAGTCGTTCTGCTGACTGTTGCGGCGTCTGTCGGGACTGCGGCGGTCTGCAGGTTTTCCTCGCGACGGCTGTGTCTTTCTCCTCATCCACGGAACGTCGTCAGGACTGTCGGCGAGTAGAATCTTGTCCGATGGCCTTGCATCTGTCTTGGGTCTTCTCCCAGCTTGTAGCTTGGCCACGTCCTTCATCAGCTGCTCGACATTAGCACACAGTTGATCAAACCGGTCAGGTGTCACAGTCTGTGCACTGGACTGAATCGCAGGGATTGGAGATGCTGCTGCCGGCACGGAAGGGGTGTCAGCATACTGCTGCTGCTGCGGTGAAGCGGGATCAGGTACTTCAGCAAGTCGCTGTCCCCAAACTGTTAAGTCTCTCAATGTGTCAAACTCTGCGCCTGGGTTTTGTATGGACCACCAGCTTGCTTGCTTCCTATCCTCAGATAGTTTAAGGCCCACAATAAATTGTCCAATTAACGCTTTGTTCTCATCTCGAGCACTGTCAGGGTCGACTTGTTTTAACAGTCTGTATGCTTCTTGCAAGCGCAGTGAATAATCAAGGACACTTTCTTGTGCCCCTTGGTTACAACGATAGAATGACAGTCTTAATCCAGCTTCGGTATGGCACTCAAAGACCCGAGTTAATCTAGCGAATATCTGCTCCACAGATTCCTGAACTTCTACAGGCCAGCTGCGGCTCTGCAGTTCGGCTGCACCGGTTAATTGTCCCATAATAACTGAAGCTCTTTGCTTACCGGTCATCGGGTACATGTCCAGGGCTTGGCATATCTTCCTCTGGAAGTTCTCCAAGGTGCTGGGTACGCCGCTGTATTTGGGTAACCAGGTCGCACTAGGAACGTAGGGTAGAGACATCGGCATAATCGGAGCGGGTTGCGGTAGCATACCGCCGACTTGTTGCTGTCCATCAAGTTGTATATTTTGAGGTGCCGCTTGGTCTAGCGGGGGCACCGCGTGATCGGGAGCCGGGTTACTCATGGTCGCTCCCCCTTAGTTAAGCGTAGCCTTTCCCTCGGTTGCAAACGGAAGTGTCGGCCTCGCGGTGAGGAGTGAGGCACCACGGGAGTTTCCGGTTCCTGCTGCGTACGGAGGAAGTCGTCAGAGCGTGGGGGTGGGGCCAATCTTCGCGCCCTCTGCACAGTCACGCCCCTTCTTTTCCCGCCTTTTCGCGCAGCAATGGCGGAGCAAATGTACAGTTCGATATTTACAGTCAATACATAGCACACAATACCCGAGATAACGGGCCTGCTCGTATCCTGTTCGTGACGCCAAATTCTGACTCACCGTAGCCGGGGGTACACGTAGCGGGCGTTGTTTCTCCTCCAGTCACGGAACCGCGCCTGCGGTGGTGTAGGCCCGGTGGTCCAGATCAATAGGGGAATGGCGGAACAGTGGGGGTGATTTGTCTTCGTGACGCCACCTGCGGGTGTTCTGGTAACTTTACCAGCGCTGTTCGGGTCTCCGGGGATGGTACACAGCGAGATGGAACGCTCCCCACAGGATGAGCGGGAATCCCCGGAGCCGGGAGCTGCGCAAGATGTTGTGAGGCAGCTGCGGGACGCTGCGCGCTGAATCCTGGAGTAATGCACAACCACACAAAGTCTCTTTTAGGTACCTTTACTGGATGATAGTCAGGTACACTCGGACCGGGATAGTGAAGTTGGCACTTATGGAGTTTCACAGCAAGCAGTGTTAGGCTTCCTTTCTCTACTTCTGGTGCTAAGGTCGGGTGGATGTGGAATCCAGCCGGACCGGGCAGGGTGTTCAATGGAACTTGCTTCACCTGGTTGTCAGCACTGAGGGCACTGTAAAAGGGTCTGAGCAGGATCAGTACTCTTCCCTGGGCTCTCGTGGGTAGGTGCATCAGGTGGAACAGGTGGCTAAACCTCCTGTTGGATGTAGCTGGTTCTCTGTGAGGGCTTTGTAGCTTCCACAGCTTCGGTTCCAGTAACCGGATGGTTTGGAAAGAGTTGGATTAACTCTGTATTCCTGAGAGGTGATCTCCTTCTTCCTATTATCCCAATTGCAGGGATCTCCACTGGCTAACAGGCTAGCAGGGCCTAGTGTGTTCCTCATAGGGTGGAGGTTTCACACAGGCAGGCAGCTCTTGTAGCGTCTACCACACTCTGAAGTTTCTCCCTCCAAGACTCTATTTATAGGGGGAACTGGTTAGAAGTCACCAGTGTTAGCTCCCCCTAGAGGCTCGGGGTGAAACCAGGTGTTCTAAGTGTTGTTTGTGTTGTGGTTTTGCTGTGCTGTTACTTACTCCATTTGTACCTAAGGATTTCTGTGGTGCCCAACAGGTGCCAGGGTGCCACAACATCATCAAGGGTTAAATCCCCACACAACCCACAACACTACATTAGCGCCTCCAGGACAGAAGGGGGAGCTAAAGCTGCTTCCCTATATATTCTGGTGTGGCGAGGAAGGGCGCAGTCAGTTAGTCAGTTGGAGTTAGTTCAGTGCGGGGCAGCACTGAGGAAGAAAGACCTGGGTGTAAAAGAGCTGCGTTAGCCTCACCCCACGGTCCATTGTCCAGTTCCAGGCTGGCTAAGGTCTGAGGAAAAGGAGACAGAGCAGAGAGGAACACACCTGGAAGACAGAGTCCCCTGAGACTCACCCCAGAGAAGCGCAAAGACCGGATACCAGTTCTGAAATTGTGCCTGACACAAGCAGCACAGGAAACATCGGATTAGTGAAGATTATATATCTTCACTGTACCACAGCGAAGCAACACAGCGGGGTCAGAAACACAAAGAAAAGACTCAAGTTGCCTCGCAAGTTTGGTACCCGTGAGGTGAGACAGGGCCGTCAGCCTAGGTAAAGCGGCAGCAGGACCACACACACAGCGCAGAAGTAGGAAGTAAAAGGACCCGGCCAGGTTGGGAGAAACCCGACCCCGGTACATTCTCCGTGGACAATACTTACTGAATACCATCAACAGTAAAGACTTGGAAAACTATAAAACCGTGAGTCTGTGTAATCCTTGCGCTCGAGTCCTACTCTCCCTCACAAACTGTTATCATCTCTACCACTTCCCCTACCCTGCATCATCCATAAACTATCATCACCACTGCCCCGGGGAACCAGGCTCTGCCCGTGGAGAGCCGTTACATCACCGGTTGCCAAACATCATTCCCGGAGGTTCTGCAGCAGCGGTGGTCACCCTGACCACATACCACGGGTGGCATCACGACTTTCTCCCCTGTAAATACCCCCCATTAGTTGTGGGCTCGGGACACGGTCCGGACCAAGACCGCCGTGATAACCCCGGTGAGACACCGGTCCGGTACCGAGTATCCCGTCCCAGTGGGCTCCTCATGTACAGATAAAAATAAAAGCATCCTCCAAAAGATGGTGCATTATCTCTGGGAAAAAAATATAATCCTCTGATCACCAAATTGTGTCACAACTTCCATGAAACCATTTTAGGCTATTGGGTAATGTGTAATATATAAATCCATTTTACTATTTATTTTTGCGAACCAGGATGTATTTTCTATGCTGCTAACTTAGGACAGCTCATAGGCCCCAATTAATTAATGTGTTTAATGGGAACCTGTCATGTCTTTTTTTGCCATTAAACCGCCCCCCAGTATTATTTAGATCATAGTGTTCATTAGTAACTTTTTTTTTTTACATCCTTATATTTATTCCAAAAGAGCATTTTAGATACTTATGTGTTTTCATTAGCTTGCTGACAACAACAGCCAAGCAGTCATAGACTAAAGTATTGAGATTAAATTTTGTTATTGACCAAATACTTATTTTTCATCAAAATTTGAAAAAAAAATTCGTTCAGGATTTGTTTTCTCATTTTGTCTCTCCTAGTTGAGGTTACCTATGATGTCAATTACATGCCTCTCTCATCTTTTTAAGTGGGAAAACTTGCACAATTGGTGGCTGACTAATTACTTTTTTTCCTCACTGTATAATGGCTCCTTATCATTATATTCTTATGGTCTGCTTGCATATTAATCTATGAGCAACCTACCAATATCTTAGCTGGCTGCTTGTTATCATATTTATTGCATATACTTTTCACACAATTTATATATTACTACATGGGTGCCCGATGCTATCACATTGTGAGGGTGATAATGTCACAAAGGGGGTGGGCTCTCTGGCACTGGGGGTGGCAGCCGTCTCCGCACCCTCTCCTTTTACCTGTCTCCTCACTGTCCGCTCTCTTTCCCCTGTGTGTTCTCTTCTCCCCTGATATGCTGTCTCTGATGAGGTGTCTACCACTGGCCACTTTCTCTCACCCCATGAACACTCTCTCTCCCTCTGTGTGCTGTCTCTCCATCTGTGTGCTCTGTCCCCCTGTGCACTGTTTCTCCCTCTGTGTGTTCTCCCTCATGTGATGTCTCTCCCCCAGTGTGCTGTCTCTTCCCTCAATGTGCTGACTCTCTCCCAGTCTGCTGTCTTTCCCTCTGTGTGCTGTCTTTCCCCGTTTCCTATATTTCCCCCGGTATGCTGTTTCTCCCCTATGTACACTGTCTACCCCCAGTGCACTGTCTCTCCCCCCTGCGTGCTGTCTCTCCCCCAATGTGCTATTTCTCCCCCGTGTGCTGTCTTTCCCCCCAGTGTGCTGTCTCTCTCCAGTATTGGTGATGTGTCTCTCCCTTTGTTCTGTGTCTCCCTCCAGTGTGCTGTTTCTCCCCCTTGTTTGTTGTCACTCCCTCTTGTGTGCTATGACTTCCCCCTTGTGTGCTGTCTCTCCCTCTATACACTGTCTCTCTGTCGAGCCCCAGGCTTTGGGATACTCGGGTATCAGGCTCCATGGGGTTAACGCTCCTGTTGTCACAGGGAGTGGTGGCCGCGCCTGATCTCGTGTTCTGGGGGACTTCTTTACAGGGTATATTTACAGGGAATTATATTTACAAGTTGTCATGACGCCACCTGTAGTTTCTGGTGAGGAGTCACCAGCGACACCACAGTCCGCCGGAGGTAGATGGTAGTGCAGCTTAGTTGGTATAGTCCCCTACAGGTAGGGCTGGACCTCTGGGGCAGCATTCCTGTGAAGGGAACAAGTTCATTCAAAAGGAAACACAGGCAGGGGCAGAGTCACTTTTCCTCCGGGTAGTTTACTGTTGACTTGCATTGGCATCATACAAAGTTCACAGCTCAGCACTTTTGATGTTACAAGAACGGTAGCTTAACGGGTGGCTGCAAGTGGATCCCAAGTGGTATGATGGAACCCTTGGTGTGCCTACCTTCATTCACTAACCCGTATCTGTTCTTTCCTGTTTTCCAGTTTTGGTGTGAAGCCTGGTGACTTGAAATCCAGCCTGACCTCCTTTCCTCTCTCACCTTCGCTGCCGTCAGATAACCCTCTACTGGCTGGCCGCTTGTTCCTTTGGCGGTGCCTGGTACCTTCTTGTGGACTGCTCTGGTGCCCGGGAGAATTGAAGACTCCTCGGGAATCCGGATTCTCTGTCGTGCTTGTGCCCAGTGAGCTGTCTGGGAGAACCTCTCAACAGCCCCTCTTCCCAGACCGGCTGCTCTCCTGAAAAGCTCCTTCTTAATTAAACCCTTTCTTCCTCCTCCATCTCTCCTCCTGGTTCCTCAGCCAAGCGACCTAGCAGCAAAGACCAAAAAGTTCCAAAACTTGGAGGCAAAAACCCTCCTTGTTCCACTTAGAGGTGTTTTTATTCCCTCCTGGGTAACCTTCCACCGTGTATACTAGTGTGGGAGTGCTGAAAATGGGTCCCACCCACCATCCTAAGGTCTACCTGCAGCTGGAGTATCTGCACCTCTTTTACGGGTGCAGTACCCCTCTGTGACGCCTGCTTGGTGGGGCGCCACATCTCCACCCAGTGTGCTGTCTCTCCCCCCCAGTGGGTGGTCTATACCCTTTCAGCTGACTCTACCCCCAGTGTGCTGTATCTCTACCCTGTGCACTGTCTCACCCTTCAATGTGCTGTCTGTCCCGCAGTATGCTGTCTCTCTTTTCCCAGTCTGCATTCTCACTATCCCCTATGTGTGCAGTCTTTCCCCGGGTGCTTGTGTTCCATTATGGAACGAATAGAGGAGGAATAGTTTCTCCTTTATGCGGTACATAGTGGAACGCAAATGGGAGGAATAGAGAAGGACGCCAGCCCTGTGAGGTGAGAATGAGGGCAGGCTCGTAGACTTGTGGGCACCATCTTTGGACACCCTCTCATGCACAGTATCAGTGTGAGCGTCCACACATGATGCCCACATGCAAATTTAGAGTGTGGCATGTTCTAAGGTGGCATGGCAGCAGCAGCGGTGATGGTATAGGAGACGGTGGTAGACTGAGGACCCGGAGGACAGAAGCAGCGTGTGGCCAGCATATTGACATATCACTTTAGTATGCCAATAAGGCAGCTGCTTTATTTTTTTTCCCGCTGGTCAAGTTGGCCAAACAAGTGGTGAATTTTGGGGATGTCTGGACACTTTTCTGGCATTAAATAGACCTAAAAGCCATTATTACTCTCATATTTTACAATCTTTTCAGTTAGCCCCATTAAAAGGTATCATCTACTGAGGACTGTCAGCTTCTAATATTTTTTTACTCTCATATAGTGACATTGAATGTATATACAGTCTTCATGTCCTCCCGCTATGCTGTGCACTTTGCATTTTTCTTTTTTTCTTACCTTGTATTTTAAGATTAATTCAATAAAAATACATATATTTGATCGCTTTTGGCTATATATTTTTGTGAATAGGTTATTCAGTTTTCTATATACTGGTAAATTTTCTTTCTTTCTTTCTTTCTTTCTTTCTTTCTTTTCTTTCTTTCTTTCTTTCTTTCTTTCTTTCTTTCTTTCTTCTTCTTTCTTTCTTTCTTTCTTTCTTTCTTTCTTTTCTTTCTTTCTCTTCTTTCTTTCCTTTCTTTCTTTCTTCTTTCTTTCTTCATACTACATATAATCTAGCACCACATTTTGGCTCACAATCAGTTTATATAAGTAACACAATAAAGCATTGAGATGAAATATTTTTGTTTATTGTCCATAGATGGCAGAATATTCCATAACATAAAAATGAAAAAAATGAAACCATCACCCTGTACAAAGTAAAATACCAACTGTCGATCTTTGTAAGCATATTTATAGATCTTTTAATATAATTTGTCGGTATATTTACTATCCTAAATTGCCAATTATTGACATTCACAATATAACCCATAATTCAAAAATGTAACGTTGCAATCTCTGCACATGGCACCAAGGGAGAAATCCTTCATTGATTGTGCCAAGATTAATTGGGCATGAATACTAACAGCAGGCACGGTTTCTCAAGATACTTTAATAATGTATCACATTAAGCGGTGTTACATGTAAAATTCATCAGATCCTGAACATTATCAAGCAGACGATATAGCTAGAGAATAAAGAACATCTTCTAGCTGCACATAGTCTCGTATACTTCATTCTACCATTGAAGAATGCAGTGTGGGTTTTATTTCTGCACTGATATAGTTAAGAGATATTTATTGTTAAATGCGTGAAACCTCTTTACAGAAAGTGAGGCAGTTTTGCTATATGCGGGAGACACAATAAAAAAGCTCGTTTTATCTTGCATAATGCAGATGTATCTATGTGTAGTGCGCTGATGTTGATACACCTAGATAGAGCTGTAAGGTTTCATGGAATTTAAAGTATGAATTGCTTTTAAAGATGCACTTAGAGATGATTCATTGAAGTTTCTTGCACTGCCTGGATATCTTGTACAATTTTACTTTATAAATCTGGATGGAATTTTGAGCCATCTGTGGAAACTATATCTATCTGAGTTATTGAATTCGTCATTTGTCTATTACTTTTTATTATACCTCCATATGCACACTGATTTATATGGGGTTTATGTATCAAAATAACACAAAAATGGTTCTAATGGGCACAAAATGTATCTCTATATCATCAGTTGAAATATTTGGCATTAAAGAGTTTCTATTTAAAAAATGCACCTGACTACATGAACGAGTATATTTATGTGAAAGTGAATTCTACTCAAATATTGCAAAAGAGGGGTCCAGGAGGTAAGCAGTTAGGTGAGTGTATTTTCATTTTGATATCTCCCATTCATTATCTATGTTTCCAATTCTGTTAAATATGGCCCTTATCTTAGACCCATTATGGCTTATATGGCCCTTATCCTGGAAAACCCGAGACCCATCTTCATCTGTTTGCATCAGTTAGCAAAAGATTGAGCATGGATTATATTTTCAAAAAATGGAATAAAGAAGCAGAGTTCCCAAACAGATGCTTTAACAGAGCCTGATACTGTGGCACCCCTGCGGGGATTGCCACAGGACCCACCGGTGCGAGGAGGAATGTACACCATGGCACACATAGCACCCAACACTTCCCACCCCAGGTCTAGAGGAGGAGCTCCACTGGCTGCACTTAAGCCAGATCCCCTATAAAGGCCAGGTCTGAGGGAGGAGTCAGTCAGTCAGTCAGTGAGTTAGAACAGTTAGGACAGAAGGTCAGCTAGGACTGAAGAGCCTAGAGGAGCTGGTTGCTGGGATTAGGCCCGGAACCAGAGATGACCGACCCAGCTGTGCAGCGCCCTAGAGAGAGGGACAAAGGCCAGTGGTAGCACAGGAAGAAGAAGGGAACATAGTGGTTCCCCTTATAGTTTGCCCGGACGCCGGAGTCCGTGCCTGCCATTAACCACTAGTGGCAGAAAAACCCCGGAGGAACCAGGAAGATCTAGATCCCCCTGAAGCTCAGGAAGCACAGTGCCCAAATGCGACCAGCTTAAAACCGGGGACCCCAAGACAAGAATAGGGATCCCAAGAGGAGGTCCTCACCAGCAGTTGTGGAAGGAGCATCCTGAGGAGAAGAGAGTGGCACATCTAGATTCAGGCAGATCTACCCAAATTATCGCATACATAGACAGAGGAGACTTCACTTTTCTCCTAGGTGGACATCCCAAACCGCACTGGCCACATGGTTACCCTCTTGGACCGTACCTGCACAGTGACACCAGTAAAAGGTACTGAAACAGAGACTGTTGTGTGTGTGAACCTGATTTCCTGCCGCCGCCTGCAGCAATTACAGCAGGACCGCAACTATAACTCCCATCATCCACCCCGCCGCGCTGAGGAAAAACTCCGCCTGTCGGGAGCTGTACTACCTCTGCTGCGCCACACCATCACCTTAGCACCCGACTGCAGCGCTGGTAACCACTTACCAGACACCACAGGTGGCGTCACATATAATCCCCAAATCATTATCCCCATCAGCCATTGAGTGCCCAGGGCCTGGAACCGGGACTCGACCAGCCGTGATCCCCACCAATGCCACTATACCGGTATCCAAGTAACCCCTTCCCTGCCGGCCCGACTCAAAAAATTGGCTTCACGAACTGGATTCCATGCCCAGTAAAACAGGTAATGTGTGCCGTGAAAAGACAGATTTTTGTGAACTTTCGCCATTTTTACTTTTGATTGTTCTTTTTGCCATCTCGCACAGAACACGGGATGAAGGTGGGCAGAGACTTGCAAAGGGCACGAAGAGAGGCCGCCTCCTCTCCCTATGACATCATCTGCCACCACACAGCATCTGACAGAAAGCCCCGGAGTGCTGAACTCTACGCCCCGTCTACAGAGCCGCCAACTACCTAAAGGTTTACCTTAGAGACTGGCAGTGGTTAACTGGGGGGGCACCATCATGCGTGAAGTCGACGATACAGAAGTCCTCGCAGGAGGGGATGTATGGGACACAGCACTGGCCAGTCCCGCAGCTGGTGTGGGAGCAGCAACACCTGGAGCGGTGGCCCCAATAATGCCGTTAGCTTTGCCGTACGTACCAGAAGCAAAATGGTTGCCGACCTACGAATGTAAACCCGGTACCTTAGCAGCTTTCAAACGTAAAATGTGTGCAGTGCTGGACATGTATGCAATGACAGGAAAGCAGCGAGCCACCATTGTGCTGGGATAATTAACAGGAACAGCAGAGCTAGAGGTCGAGTATTGGAGTGTTGGAGTGATGCTGATGGAGACGCTGTAGAAAATGTATTTGACAAGCTCAAAGCTGCTTTTGAAAAAGACACGCAAGCTAAACTAAGGATGATATTCTACCAATGTAAACAGAGACTGCAAATACCATCAGAGACTTTGCCCTGCGTTTACAAGGTAACAGGTAAGTGTGAAGAATGCTTGCAGAACAGTTTATGACTGGATTGAGGTCAGCCTTTCACCACCAGCAGGTAGACATGTGGGTCTTAGATCATCCAGATGTGAACTTTAATGCTCTAAAAGACCATGCTATAACCGTACTACAAGACCCATTGCCTGCAGAGCCTGCAACTCTATCCTGGCAGGTTAATACCTCTCCCATAGAATTTGAGCCTACTTGCAAAGACCCTGCAAAGGTTGTAGTGCAAGCTGTTGCAGCCAACTCTGTTGATGACCTATGTAACCAGGTGCTGCAGCTAACCAAAAACATGGACTATGTGTAAAACTCCTGCAAGGCAGGCCGGGGTCACAACCACCAGGCAGGATCCAGCTAGCTAATTGCCCTGAGGATGTCCTGTGGAAGAAGAGGAATCCCATGTCACCCGTGGAGGGGACCAACAAGTCGCCCGTTCAGGGGACCAACGCACCATTCCGAGACATCGACCACACGGATTATTCAGGACAACCTGTTTGCCTTCGCTGCAACAAACCAGGCCACTTCGCGAGAGGATGTCCTTTAAACCTGCGATCCCTGGGGCCGGGGGCCAATCCCCAGGAGTAAGATGTCTGGGCCCATCTGACTTGCGTAGTCGGTACATGGGAGGTTGTCCGTACCTCATCATTACTCTAGATGGAATCTCCACTTCAGCCCTACTGGACACCGGGTCACAGGTTACCACCATCCCACATATCCTTTACACATAATTTTGGTCTGATAATGATCTTAAGCCCCCAGACTCCAGCTTTGTTATTTATGCAGCTAATAGTCTACCACTGAATCAAGTGGGGTTTAGAGAAGTGACAATAAAGCTGGGGAGGGTAGAGTTAAAAGGCCAAGGGTTATGTGTGGTAGAAGATGACCCTAATGATAAATATCCCTACATGGTACTTGGTACTAATGTGATTGAAAACTGCCTTGGGGAAATCTTATTTTTACTCCCACAGATTGCTGTAACTGCTGGTAATGGGCAGAAGAAAGTCCTACAGAGAGAAATCTGAGCCCTCATGCACAAGCAATAGGTAAATCTGGTGGAGAGATTGGCAGTGTATGGGTAACAGACCCGTTCCCTATTGTGTTATCACCAAAGAGTGAAATGATGATATGGTGTCGAGCAGCTATAGGTCTCAGAGGAAAGGAATACCAGGTAGTTGTAGAACCAGTAAATTCAGAACACAGATCTACACTATTGACAGCCAGAGGATTGGTGGATGTACACGGGGAAGAGTACCAATCCGGGTATTAAATTGTGGGGAGGAAGAAGCAAAACTACCCTGGTATGCTACTGTAGCAAAGCTGTACACTGTCTGTGATAACAACATACAGACAGTAGCGCCCCTAACCCCGCCAAGCCAGGCGGAGTACAGCAACTCCAAGGGACAGCTGGAGGAGTGGTGTCTGCAGTGGCACGTAGGAACTAATGCCACCCCTTCCCACCAGAATCATGGAGTCTATCGGGTAGCACAAGAGTTTGAACATGTATTCAGTAAGCATCCATTAGATTTTGGGAGGTGTGAGGCACCGACCGGGTCGGGCCCCTGCGACCGGTATGTGCCTCCCTGGGTGCATCCTCCATATTGACAGGTTGCACTCCATCCCGGGATTTTGTGCTGATTCTGCTTTACTGGCTTGGGTGTGATAAAAGGAAGCTAGACCACAGGGTGTGGTCTCTAGTGAGGGAGTGGACACAACTCCCTGAGCTTCTGAGAGAGAAGCATCCCTGAGCCAGGCCTGAGACATTGTGGCTGGTTTTGTCGGGGTAAGTCCTTTTGGGTGAAGCTAAGAAGCAGTCCCTGAAGTAAGGGGAATCCGGAATATTGTACTGGACTATTGTTTTCTACATTTTTGGCCAAATAAACCCGTGTGACGTGACCAGTGGTGCCTGGATCCCGTGTCTTTGCCTCCATGACGCAGCTACACCTCACATATGGTGGAGAATGCGGGCATTTTCAGTCTGGTGAGGTGTAGCCTTCATACCAGGTGTAGCCGGCGCTACCGTTGCCCTCTGTTCCGGTGCCGGTGGGGAAGTGACTTTTCAAGAGGCTAATGAGCGGCTGCTAAGTAGGAGGAGCAGCAGTCGTCATAGCTGACAGTCTCTTGCGGGGTGCCCGGCAGCGCATGTCCAGGATCCAAGCGGCTAAATTCCAGTACAAGCCCACCACCAGCATGGAGGAGGTACTCAAACACCTGGTTCAGGCTGAGCAGCAGCAGTTGCAAGCACAGCAACAACAGGAACAAAGACACCAGGAGCAGATGGCCCTGTTGACTGAGGCTGTTCGTGCCAGACCGTGGGATCCGCCCCAAGGCCCAGGTGATGACAGCCGCGTCCGGAAAGTGGTAAGACAAGCGCTGCAAAAGATGACCCCGGGGGATGATGTGGAGGCATTCCTGGAGGTGTTTGAGCGGGTGGCCGAACGGGAGAGACTGCCGGTCGCCCAGTGGGCCGAGGTGCTGGCGCCCTATTTGACTGGGGATCCCCAAAAGGCATACATAGACCTGTGTACCGAGGATGCCCTGGACTATGGAGCCCTGAAGGGGGAGATATTGGCCCGTACCGGGGTTAATACATACGTGAGGGTACAACGGGTGAGCCAATGGGCCTACGAGGAAGGCAAACCTGTGCGCTCTCAGGCCTATGACTTGCTACACCTGGTTAAGGAATGGCTGCAGCCTGAAGCACTGAGTCCGGCCCAGATGGTAGAGTGGGTGGTGGTGGATCGCTTCGTGCATATGCTGCCCGTCCCCATACAACGGTGGGTGGGACACAGTGACCCGGGTACCCTAGACCAGTTGCTAAATGTGGTGGAGCGCCATGTGGCCACACAGGACTTGATCCGGGACACGGGGACACTTCGGGCTAACCGCAAGGCCGCGCCCACCACACCAGACAGCAGGGACACCCAATCCGGACCCCGGGTGAGCGAGCACCCGGCTCAGGCCAAGAACCGCCCTCCCCCTGCAGCAAAGCGGCGTTCCGGACCACCACAGTTCAGCCCCTGGTATAACGGAGGTCAACCCCGATGTAGGAGGTGTCAGGAGGTGGGACATATGATGGCGCAGTGTCCCCTCAACGGGGAACCCATGGACTGTGACTACTCCCGGAGGTGGTCCTTATTCACAGACCTCGTCGGACAAGGGCTCTCGGACCCCAGGGACACTGGGAATGTAATGTGCCGCGTTCGGCTTAATGGTCATGAAGTGACGGCTCTCCTGGACTCAGGGAGCAACGTGACCCTCGTGTGTGCCTCCTTGGTCTCCAGGACCAAACCCAACGACCGAAAGGTCAGGGTGATGAGTGTCCATGGGGATCATCGCAGGTATCCGACGAAGCGTGTCACGTTTGCTACCCCAGCCAGGAGGGTTCAACATGTCGTTGGGGTAGTAAAGGATCTCCCTTATGATGTTGTGCTGGGGAGGGATATGCCCTTGTTCCGGGTATTGTGGAACGAGTATATGGCCCCCCGGATGAAGGACAGACAGGGTCCAGAGCCCAAGAATCCCGCCGTCGGGATACCCGGAGGACTTAATGTGACTGATTCCCGGGTGCAGAGCCCAGTGTGCCGACTCGCCGTCCGGAGTGGTGCGGCAGTGCCGCGGGCAAACCCCGTGTTGCTCGTGGGGCCCCAGGCCTCTGTCGTTGATACCCGTCCGGCGTTTGTGGGTGTCGGGGGTCCGAACGGGTTGGTTGCTTGTGGGGTCTGGCACCGCTGGTATCCCCCGGTGCCCCTGCTTGGCTCCGCCGGTTCTCCACGCCGTGACGCGGTCTGCACGCAGGGCCCGGGGTTATGGCCTTGTGTTCAGCCCCATACGCTTGAACATAGGGGGGGGGGTGTGAGGCACCGACCGGGTCGGGCCCCTGCGACCGGTATGTGCCTCCCTGGGTGCATCCTCCATATTGACAGGTTGCACTCCATCCCGGGATTTTGTGCTGATTCTGCTTTACTGGCTTGGGTGTGATAAAAAGAAGCTAGACCACGGGGTGTGGTCTCTAGTGAGGGAGTGGACACAACTCCCTGAGCTTCTGAGAGAGAAGCATCCCTGAGCCAGGCCTGAGACATTGTGGCTGGTTTTGTCAGGGTAAGTCCTTTTGGGTGAAGCTAAGAAGCGGCCCCTGAAGTAAGGGGAATCCGGAATATTGTACTGGACTATTGTTTTCTACATTTTTGGCCAAATAAACCCGTGTGCCGTGACCAGTGGTGCCTGGATCCCGTGTCTTTGCCTCCATGACGCTGTTACACCTCACAGAGGATTAAAGGGGACACCATCACATACCCACAGGAAATCATCCCCAATTAAAGTGAGATACAGACCTGTTCCACCAAACCACTACCAGTGTGCTAAAGAAATGCTGCTGGACATGAAGGAAGCATGGGTTAGAAGAGATAGCTGTAGTCCCTGGGCAGCCCCCTTAGTCCTAGTGAAAAAAAGGATGGCAATATGAGGATGTGTGTGGATTACAGAGAAATCAATCAGATCACTCACAAGGATGCTTACCTGTTACCACGCATTGAGGAGTCTCTTGCTGCATTAAAAACAGCTAATTATTTCTCTACATTACATCTCACAAGTGGGTATTGGCAGGTCTCCGTTGCAGAAGAAGATCGGGAGAAGACAGCATTCACAACACTAACGGGCCTATGAGAATTCAACAGCATGCTATTCGGGTTATGCAATGCACCAGAAACATTTTAAAGACTCATGGAATGTTGCCTGGGACACCAAAACTTTGAGACAGTGCTCTCATACCTGGATGACGTCATCGTGTATTCCAAAACTTATGAGGAACACCTGGAACACTAAAGTACGGAATGAAGCTCAAACCATCTAAATGTCACCTACTGAAACCAAAAGTCCAATACCTCGGGCATGTGGTTAGCGCAGATGGAGTAGCACCAGATCCGGAAAAAGTGACAGCTATCCAGGACTAATAAACTAGAAGAAGGAAGCAGGCGCAGATAGGGTCTTATCTTTTTAACAATCAGCGGCTTAAGAGCCGTAATGAACACTGCTCACCTGGTCTAGTTGTGTGACACACAACCAGTATGAAAAACATGTAATGGCGGCTGCTGCTGGACCCACACCTCCTCGTGCTATGTGGTCGAATTCCAGATTTTTCCAGGGACAATGTGTTGTCGGTCCGCGCTGCCACAAATAACTCGAATCAAAAGTTCACTCTATACATTTATTTGGATCTATCCAATGCGTTTCGGCGCCTGCTATGCTCCTTCATCAGGGAGTGTGATGTGTGACTGGCAGAGGCCAACCACCGTCAGAGAGGTTCGTCAATTCTTAGGTTTGGTTGGGTACTACAGAAGATTCATTAAGGGCTACACAAAAATGGCAGCGCCCCTACAAGATCTTCTGGTAGGCCAAACTAGGAAGAGGAGGTCCTAAGAGCCACCATTGGTATGGGAAAGGGAGCAAGAAGACTCTTTCCAGCAGATGAAGCGGGCTCTGACCAGTGAGGTAATCCTGGCTTATCCTGACTATAACCTACCATTTGTCCTTTACACTAACGCAAATAATGTAGGCTTGGTAGCGGTACTATCCCAGATGCAAGATGGCAAGGAGAGAATAATTGCCTATGCCAGCAGAAAACTTCGACCCACGGAGAGAAACCTGGAAAACTACAGTTCCTTTAAGTTGGAGTTCCTGGCCTTCGTCTGGGCTATAACAGAGCGGTTCAGGCATTACCTGGCAGCTTCAAAATTTACCTTCACAGACAATAATCCATTAACACACCTGGATACCGCAAAGCTTGGTGCATTGGAGCAAAGCTAGATGGCTCGGCTATCAAATTATGACTTTACCATCAAGTACCGGGCAGGCCGTAAAAATGCCAATGCTGATGCCCTCTCCATAAACGCTCAAGTACATCTACAAGGACCTGAAGAAGAGGTGGATGACTTGGAAGAAGTAGAACTCCCAGCTTTCCATAGAAAAAGAGAAATGACAGTAGCCAACATCTACCAGAACTGTCAGAATGTTGCAGTTAGCCCGTTGCCTCACTATGGATGGAAAGAGACA
Source organism: Allobates femoralis (assembly GCA_033576535.1). Classification (NCBI taxonomy): domain Eukaryota; kingdom Metazoa; phylum Chordata; class Amphibia; order Anura; family Aromobatidae; genus Allobates; species Allobates femoralis. The sequence continues at coordinate 152,659,165 of JARQOC010000011.1, read as the reverse complement.
CAAGACAGTGATCCGGCAGTGAGCCTAGTGAAGAGGCTGGTAACCCAACCGGATTCCGAACTTGAAAAGAATGCTCCACCAGAGGCCCAACCGTTGTGGAAATAAAGAAGCAGGTTATTCATCTATCAACATCAATTGTGCAGACAGTATATCAACCCCAGAACACATGGCCAGGAAAATTGCCAGTAGACTTTGAAATGGGCATTGTAGTTCCTGAAGAAAACACCTCAGAGGCAGATTGGGATACCGGAAAAGCAGTACAAGAAAATACAGGAATGTGTTGAGAGAAGTCTGGCAAAATCAAAAGAAAAGCAAGAGACAAACTTTAACAAGCAAGTTGTGGTTCCAAAGAGAGACATCCAAATGGTGTTGGAAGCGTACCATAATGGATGGAAAAAACTGGAGATATTGTTACATGAAAGATTCTATTGGATTGGCATGAGATCTACCATAGAGAAATGATGTAAAAATTGTGGACCATGCTCATTGAGAAGAAAAGACCGTAAGAACTGGAAAGAACCACTACAGCATATCATCACAAAACAGCCATTAGAAATGGTAGCCTTAGATCACGTCAAACTTACACCCAGCAGATCAGGCTATACCTATGCTCTTACCATGGTAGACCACTATTACAGATTCCTAGTGGTAGCTCCTGTGAAAGACTTAACAGCTCAGACAGCAGCAAGAACCTTTCAAGCCTATTTCTGCAAACCACACGGGTATCCAAAACAGGTATTGACAGATCAAGGTCCTGCCTTTGAAGCTGAAGTGTTTCAAGAGTTCTGTAACTTGTACTAATGCAAGAAAATTCATACCACGCCTTACGATCCCCAAACCAACGGAGTGTGCGAGAAAATTAATCATGTGGTAATAGAATTTCTAAAAACTCTGACACTAGAAGAACGAAACAGATGGCCAGAGAAGTTACCAGACCTTATTGACATCTACAACAACATCCCAGTGAGCTCAATAAATTGTACCCCTGCATACCTCATGAGAGCAAGACCAGGAAAATTGCCAGTAGACTTTGAAATGGGCATTGTAGTTCCTGAAGAAAACACCTCAGAGGCAGATTGGGATACCCGAAAAGCAGTACAAGAACATACAGGAATGTGTTGAGAGAAGTCTGGCAAAATCAAGAGAAAAGCAAGAGACAAACTTTAACAAAAGCACACAAGGAACACCCTTAACACCAGGTGAATTGATTTTGAAAAGGAAAAGGAGACTCCACAAGTTAAATGATCAATGGGAAGCAGAACCATACACTGTATTACCATCAAACTTTGACAACCAGAAGACCGGTCTGATCAGTAAAGACAATGAAGAAACAACAGCAACAGTGTCCAGAGATCATTTAAAGAAGTACCTTCAACCACCACAACCAAAGGAAGATGTCCCTTGTCCAGTACCAGAAGAACAGGAACCAAAGACAGTTAAGACAATCTTAGGAGATCTACCTGCAGATTGGCCCCAAATAGAAGGTGCATACCTAATACCAATGTTGACCTTCCCACAACCAATTGAAGAACCAAGAGCAGAAGAACCGCCCCTTGTAGCAGAGCCAGAGAGTTCTGCAATCGGTGCACCTGCCATTCCCACTGTGAGAATGAGAAGACACTCAGCATACCTGTGTTAAGTGGATCAACACATGGGTCAGTAAACAGTGTTTGCTCTACACCAGGCTTACACACTAGTGGAATACCAGTTTTACGTAGGTCAACACGTAGTAACTTGGGTCAAACACCACTAAGATACAGACAATAAAATGCAAAATGTAGAAAAATGTAAATAAATGTTTAAAATGTAAATATGTATTTAATGTTAGTGTACAGAAGGGTGACGAGTAGGCTAAAACAGGTCACATTAGGTACACAACTTCAGAAAGAGGGGTGAGTGGAGTTGGCGTAATGAGCTGTCTAGAGAGAGCAAAATCATGGCCAATAGGTGACCCCAGGGCCAGGAGGCCTACATCGCTTATGACCGGTAGAGGCCCCTGCAGAACCTAGGACTCCTACGCCAAGGCACCCGTAGTAAGTGTTTGTTGTATATTTTGAACTTTTAAGCCTACAGACACTTTACCTGTTTGGACCTTGCTAATTTTTTATAATTTTTTTTTTTTTTGGACCATAGCCACAGGACTGGTGGTGGCAAAAATAACTTAAGCAGCCTGTAGCAGAAGGACTAGTGCTGTATGAACTGGTTTCCTGTTTTTCCCATCCTTCCCTGGTTTTTGAAAATTTTATTTTGAGACTCTGATCAAATTAATGTAAATATTAATGTCATGTTATATTAGAAAATGTCTCAGTCCCGGAGGACTGAAGTTAACTAGGGGGAATGTGGCATCCCTACGGGGATTGCCATAGGACCCACCAATGCAAGGAGGGATGTACACCTTGGCACACACAGCACCCAACACTTCCCATCCCAGGCCTAGAGGGGGAGCTCCACTGGCTGCACTTAAGTCAGATCCCCTATAAAGGTCCATGTCTGAGGGAGGAGTCAGTAACTCAGTCAGTGAGTTAGAACAGTTAGGATGGAAGGTCATCTAGGACTGAAGAGCCTAGAGGAGCTGGTTGCTGGGATTAGGCCCAGAACCAGAGAGGACCAACCAAGCTGTGCAGCGCCCAAGAGAGAGGGACAGAGGCCAGTGGGAGCACAGGAAGAAGAAGAAGGGAACATAATGGTTACCTTTATAGTTCTCCCGGACGCCGGAGTCCGTGCCTGCCATTAACCACTTGTGGCAGAAAACCTGTGCCCAAACGTGACCAGTTTAGGACCGGGAACCCCAAGAAAAGAATAGGGATCACAAGAGGAGGTCCCCACCAGCAGTTGTGGAAGAAGCATCCTGAGGAGAAGAGAGAAGCAGATCTAGATTCAGGCTCACAACTCTCCAAGGTGGACATCCCAAACCGCACCGGCCACCTGGTTACCCTCTTGGACCGTACCTGCACAGTGACACCTGTAAAAGGTACTGAAACAGAGACTGTTGTGTGTGTATGTGTGAACCTGATTCCCTGCCGCCTGCAGCAATTACAACAGGACTGCAACTATAACTCCCATCAACTTTTAGGAAGAAAGACGGCACTCACCGGTGTAGTTTTCGTGCGTTTATTTCAGATCGCACATTACTTGGTGCAGGGAGGGGGACAGTGCTGAGAGGAGTCCTCTCAGCACTGTCCCCCTCCCTGCACCAAGTAATGTGCGATCTGAAATAAACGCACGAAAACTACACCGGTGAGTGCCGTCTTTCTTCCTAAAAGTTGAATTCCACGTTGTGCTATTAGGCTGGCACCGCCGTGTGTCTGGACTGTTATCTCCCTTGATTGCTGCTGCTCCCGAGAGCTAGTACGCTCCGGTGCCCTAAATCCTCCTGCTGCTAATGTGTATAACTCCCATCATCCACCCCGCTGCGCTGAGGAAAAGCTCCACCTCTAGGGAGCTGTACTACCTCTGTTGCACCACACCATCACCTCAGTGTCCGGCAGCAGCGCTGGTAACCGCTTACCAGACACCACAGGTGTCACGTATAATCCCCCAATCATCATCCTATTCAGCCATTGAGTGCACAGGGCACGGAACCAGGACCCGACCAGCCGTTATCCCCACCAAAGCCACTGTCCCGGTATCCGAGTAACCTCTTCCCTGCCGGCCCGACTCAATACAGTATTTCTAATCCCTTGCTAGAGGCTATTTTAACACAATAATATCATTCAATTGAATTGACAGTGGTTTCAATGACATGACTATTTAGTCTATACTTTTTGAATCTGCAGAAAAATCTTACTATCTCTCTACATTTACATAGTAACATAGTAACATAGTTTTTAAGGTTGAAGGAAGACTTTAAGTCCATCTAGTTCAACCCATAGCCTAACATGTTGATCCAGAGGAAGGCAAAAAAAAACCCATGTGGCAACACTAAGCTCCACATTGGGGGAAAAAATTCCTTCCTGACTCCAGATACGGCAATCAGAATAATTCCCTGGATCAACGCCCTATCAAAGAATCTAATATGTATAACTGATAATATTATAGTTTTCAAGAAAGGCATCCAGGCCCTTCTTAAATGTTAGTAGTGACTCACTCATTACAACATCATGTGGCAGAGAGTTCCATAGTCTCACTGCTCTTACAGTAAAGAATCCACGTCTGTGATTATGATTAAACCTTCTTTCCTCCAGACGTAGAGGATGCCCCCTTGTCCCAGTCTCAGGCCTAAGAGTAAAGAGATCATTAGAAAGGTCTCTGTACTGTCCCCTCATATATTTATACATTATTATAAGATCACCCCTAAGCCTTCGTTTTTCCAAGCTAAATAACCCCAAGTTTAATAACCTGTCTTGGTATTGCAGACCCCTTAGTCCTCTAATGACTTTTGTCGCTCTTCTCTGGACCCGCTCTAGTTCAGCTATGTCTTTCTTATACACCGGAGACCAGAATTGTACACAGTATTCTAAATGTGGTTGCACTAGTGACTTATATAGAGGTAAAATTATATTCTCCTCATGAGCATCTATGCCTCTTTTAATGCATCCCATTATTTAATTTGCCTTTGCAGCAGCTGCCTGACACTGGCCACTAAATATAGTGGCTTGAAAAGGTATTCATGATCTATGAACTTTTCCTCAATTTTTAATGTTACACCCACTTTCCTCAATTGTTACACGCACAAACTTAAAGCACCACTTCAGCATTTTTTCATTTTTTTGCATTGCTGGAGTATTGTTATTTTTTGTAAATTCTTTATTTAAGCTAGAAAAATATCAGAATCTGAGAGTCCTCAGTGGTTGATACCTTTTAATGGCTAACTGAAAAGATGGTAAATAACAGCAAGTTTTCGAGACTCTAAGGCCTCTTCATCAGGATTAATAATGACACAAAGCCTCCTGGAGTATCTCCTGGCTAACACAGTACAAACATTTTTTAACTTATTTATGCAAGAGATTTAATGGGTTACAAACATTTTTAAATCATATAATGGTTGCACGTTTTACTGAAATGTTTGGGTGTAAGATGGGGAGTAAGGGGATGGGGGAAGAATAGAAGAATAAGGGGATGGGGAAAGTGGGTGAAAACATGAATGGGATAGGGGTATAGAAATGGTTTTAAAGGGATCCTGTCACCCCCAAATCACCTCTAAACCTATTAAAACCTGTCCCTAGAGCATATTAACACTGTCCCTACACTCCTTTTAGCTCCTAAATGGCATTAGTCAAAGTGAATATAAACGTTTTATAAGTACCTGATTAGTCATGATAATGAGTGACTATGCTATTCATAGTCACTCATCAAGGCAGCCCCTCTTCTTCATATCACGCCTATTCAGGCGTGCTCGTCAGTCTATGTTCAAAATCGCGCCTCCCTGCGCGCCTCCCCTCTCTCTCATAGCGTCCGGGCTTCACTGTAAGCTGTATGACGCGATTCGCGTCATTCCCGGCGCCGGATGACGTATTTGCAGCCGCGCCGCGCTGTCAGCTTCAAAATACGCACTGCGCATGCCCATGCGCATGCGCAGTGCGGGACTTGAAGCTGACAGCGCGGCGCGGCTGCAAATACGTCATCTGGCGCCGGGAATGACGCGAATCGCGTCATACAGCTTACAGTGAAGCCCGGACGCTATGAGAGAGAGGGGAGGCGCGCAGGGAGGCGCGATTTTGAACATAAACTGACGAGCACGCCTGAATAGGCGTGATATGAAGAAGAGGGGCTGCCTTGATGAGTGACTATGAATAGCATAGTCACTCATTATCATGACTAATCAGGTACTTATAAAACGTTTATATTCACTTTGACTAATGCCATTTAGGAGCTAAAAGGAGTGTAGGGACAGTGTTAATATGCTCTAGGGACAGGTTTTAATAGGTTTAGAGGTGATTTGGGGGTGACAGGATCCCTTTAAGAAGGGCAGTTGGGGGAGGGGGGGCAAGCTAACAAACATATAACTTTAAATACAAAAATAACATCTGTTTTGGCTTGGCTGCGCATCAGTTAAGGAGAGAAAATAAAGTATATACCCTATAGAGCAATTTTTTTTTTTTTTTTTTTTTTTACATGCAAAAGCATGAGTAGTTTAGCTAAATTGTGTCCTACATGGAGACCACATTATTAGGCAAGACACATGGGAGCGATTCTCCCAGCTCGACAGCTCTTCAAGTCTGGAGATTTGGTGTACTTTCCCCATACACACCTCCAAAGTAGGGGGTGGGTTGTTTCAAATAAATGGCAATGAGGTGCTTTGCTGCTCCCACCAGTAGTGGGAAAAGTTCATATTTTGACACCCTCAAATTTTTGGAGGGACATGAAATCATATTTTATCAGCCTACAGTTCTTCAATATTTGATTGACCTGTGACCAGAGGAGCAGGCAATACCAAAATATATGAGTTACATTTCCAATATGTGAGTTACACCTCCAACATAGGTTTGACTCTGAGAGACCTAGATGGTGCAGTAATTCAGGTGTTCTATAACAACGTGTAAGGATCTTGCAGAAATTTTCCTGTAGGAGAATTCAGCTGGAAGGGCCCCTTGATTTCTGACAAGAATACTCATTGTCTCTTCCTGTGTGAGTTTTATTTTTAGTTGCTTCTCCGAAGATAGTATGTATGCAGGTTTGAATGGCTGGGTAGGAGATACTAGTTGGTTATATATTCTGCAAATTAATTTTAGGCTTGGATAAGGAAGTTTGCAATAAGGCCTATCAACGACCAATTAGTTTATTAGGGAACTTTTCCCTAAATTTCTGGAAGATAAACTCTGTATGTCTCTTTTGGATAAAGTTGCGAGGCCATTTTTTCGAGTGTAGAGGCCATGCGCTTTCTACAGTTATTCTATTGTCTATGAGTTGAGTAATTGTGTCCAATGGGATTGATGACCATAAGTTGTAGAAATCATCATATTCTGGGTCTAATAGGTAGGGGATGGCTCCTAAGGAGGTTAGGGTCAATGGGAATGTTGTTGTGGGGAGAATATTGATGAGATATCACCTCACTGTTAAGGTGGACATTGTGATCTTGTCTAATGCTAGATGAGTTGGAGTCATGATTGCATTGTTCCATAAGTAGGCATGAGCTTTTCTCCCTAACAAAGCTAGGTCTAAGTCATCTTTGTGATTTAATGACTGGAATTTCACTAGCTTTAACCATCTCCTTAGGTGGATGGATTTGTAGTATGCATTGGAGTATTGTTTTTAATTTAAGATCTCTGACTCTACTCATATGCTCCCCTGCCACTGTCTTCACCTTATATTGCCACTGCTCTGGTTGGTCTCCGGATGTTGTGACCTGTCATCTTGCTCCAGTGTTTCATGCTTCAGACTTGCTCTGGCTCTCTTAGACCTGTTTTGCAGTTTCTGAATTTTACACAGTTAGAAGTTGCAGTCAGAAGATGGTTCTGCAGGATCGGATCAGTTTCGTAAGAAGTAATTCCACTACTAGATTTAACATTAAAAGCACCACTTTATCAGTGATAACAAAAAATAATGCTGGAGTTGTGCTTCAAATGTATTGGTAATTTATTATTGGGATTTTAAGTGGTATTAGACTAAGTTCAAATTGCGTTTTTGCTGTACGCTACAACGGATCCATTGGACAGCAGCACAAACGCAATGTAATGGATGCGTTAACACATCCATAGACTTGCATCCAACAAATTCATACGGACGCATGCCAAAATAGGCATGCGTTTGAAAGTATGTATTTTTCTTAACGCACATGAAAACGCTGAAGATCGTGTTCATGTGCATTGAAAAAAAATGTATACTTGCAAACACATGCCTATTTTGGCATGCGTTCATATGCATTTGTTGAATGCAAGTCTATGGATGTGTTAACACATCCATTACATTGCGTTTATGCTGCTGTCCAATGGATCCGTTGTAGCGTACAGCAAGAACGCAATGTGAACCTAGTCTAACACAAAGTAGCAAGTGTTTGAGAAGTGTGAAGTGGTTTTCTAAATATTTTTAAAATATATATCTGAAAATTGTAAAATTCATTTGTATCCAACCCCCTCCCCATGAGTCAATACTTTGTAGGACCACCTTTTGCTGCAATTACTGCTGCACGTCTTTTAGGTTAAGTCTCCACTAGCTTTGTACATAAAGAGGCTGAGATTTTTGCCCATTCTTGTTTGCAAAATATATCTACCTGAGTGAGATTGGATGGTGAGTGTCTATGAACAGCCATTTTCAAGTGTTGTAACAAATTGTCAATGGAATTAAAGGTACCATCACACGCCGCCATATGGCTTCCATATCGCTGGCGATTTGATGTGAGCGTGCACATTTTGGGCACTTTTTTCTGATCGCTGTGGAACTGTCACAAGTAGCGATCTAGCGTGCGATCTTCGGCGATCCTGCTTCCCGGAAATCGCCTGCAGAAGACCAGAAGCGATTTTCCCTTCACACATCGCCGCATCACATGCCACAATTGTAGCAGCGATGTGGCCATACTGTTTTGATAGGGGCATGCTAGAGTGTGTTTCACCACGCCCCTATCACTGCAATTGGTGGACGGAACTGCGTTCCCATTGTTCAGTCTTGTGTGAACGCACGGGTCAACAAATAAGGTGCCTTGGACACGGCCAGACAATCAGAACACAGTATCACCCACCAATCGCCGCAGATGTGGTGCAGAAAATCCCCATCCAAGCACGCCTACGGGAATGATTACAGGATCACTATGTACGTCGCTATCGCCCTGTCACAGGGCATGATCCAGTGAAATCACCTGGTGAATATCGCCTGATTTCACTACAGTGCAGCTCAATCAAGCGACGCTCCACCAGCGATTTCTCGCCGTAGAATCGCGCAGCCACATGCCACTATGCACATGCGATGTGTTTTCCACATCTCCGAATTCAGGCGGCGTGTGACGGTACCTTTCGGTCTGGACTGTGACTGGGCAATTCACACGCATGAATATGCATTGATCAAAACCATTCCATTGTAGCTCTGGAAGTATGTTTAGGGTCCGTCCTTGTCCTATTACAGGTTTAACCTATGACCTAGTCTAAATACTTTTAAAAACTCTAACAGGTTTTCCTCTAAGATTAGGCTGTATTTTCTTTATCCATCTTCCCATCAACTTTGACCAGCTTCCCTGTTCCTATTGAAAAAAAGCATCCCCTTGTAAGAAGGTGGACACACTGCCACATACTCCCTTGAAAACACTGATGTTTTTGTGATGTGAAGCATTCTCATGTTATGATGTTATGATCTTCCCAACAACAGGTAATGAGTAAGCATAGACAGAGTTCAAAGACTGGAGTAACCTAGAGAGAGACAGGCTATTTAGCAAGATCAGAGAGAGCTTCCTGGTAGTGAAACAGAAAGGTCTTAGCTTGCATCCAGATTAGATCTTTGGTCTGAGTGCTCAGAAGAGTTTGGTTTCCCCAAAGTGAGAAGAGACTGAGACTGTGGATAGTGTTATCCTAATTAAAGAGAAAAGGAGAGAGAGAATTGACCAAAGAACAGAATGAGCTAATGGAGGCAGGTCTTGGGAGATGATGACTAGCAGTACGAGTTTATAAGGCTAGGGTTACACCAGCGTTATGGTGTGCATTCAGGGGGTTCCATGTAATACTTAGAATTTGGCAGCATTAGCGCAGTGTTAACGGAAAGGTAACACTGCGTTAATGCAGTCAATTCATCCCTATGGATGACGGAACTTGGCACGCATTGCAAACGCGGGCATCTAAGTGCCGGATTTTGAAATCTCGCGCTTTTTCCAAGAGAATCAAATGAAAAGCGCTTCCACGTCATGTAATATGCTTGGAAAAGTGCGAGATTTCAAACTCTGGCACTTAGATGCGTTTGCAATGCATGCGGGGTTCCATCATCCATAGGGATGAATTGACAGCGTTAATGCAGTGTTACCTTTCTGTTAACACTGCGCTAATGGTGCCAAATTCCAAGTTTTACACAGAACCACCTGAAACGCACACCATAACGCTGGTGTGACTTTAGCCTAATTTAATAATGTAGTGTACATGAAATGAGGGAAGTGTCCCGTTGAGGAGATCCCAAAGCATCAGAACTAGAAAAAGTAAGAACTAGCCATATTGGCTAATTCCTTAAAGAGGAAAAAAAATGCAGGTAGTGACAAAGACTTTCAGTAACTGTACCATAATGCTTAGCTAGGTTGTGGTAAAGGAATCAAGACTTTAAGTGAAGAGACTGTTTTAAGAGACTGTATTTGAAGAAATAACAAAAATATATTTGAAGTAGTAAGGGACTGTGCATGAAAATACTCAGTTTAAAGGAAACATTCATGTAGCTATGCACAAACGATCTACTCTATAATACCCCTACCAAGTTATTGCTGAGTAAAGAGTTTTTTGAATGGTGGTCTCTCTAACTGAACTGTATGACATCTTGTCCTAGTCAGCTAGAATCATCAGCACTACAGGGGGCGTCTTGACGAAGGAGAAATCGATATGCGCATTGGGGCGCACGGCGTGCTGGAATAAGGTGTAACTAGACAGTCTGTGTGGACACAAGGTAAAAGGGACAATTCTATGCTTAGTGTCTGCACATCCAATGCTGGTTAATTACCCTTTGTTATGACTGGAATCTCACAGTAGTGGATGGTGTTTCAGTGGGTCCACAATCAGTAGACTTATGGTGGCTTCTCACACAAGGATATAGGTGAATGATATAATTCCCTATGTCACGTGACTGCGATCCATCCGACATCGCTGGTGTGTTGTCACACACAAGGATATCGTTAACGATCTTGCATTTGGCAACACGCCAGCGATTTGGAGATGAACGTTTCAACGATTTTGCAAAGTGGCAGGAATAGGAGATATTGTTATTAACATGAGAAAAGAGTTGACAGAATAGAGTGATAGAATACAATAGACAGGATAAATAGGATAGAATAGCTAGAGTAGGGTTCACCTGTCTCCCGCTCCTACTTCCATGGCCGCCTATTAGGCTAATTACATATTCACTGCACTGTCAGACAAACAGCCAATCAGAGAAGCTCACACTGTTTGAGAGCTTCTGTGATTGGCTGTTGTAGTCAGAGTGCTTTTCCTTATTTAAAAAAATAAATGTGTGGGGCTTTGCAGCAATCTTAAATCCATCCCGATGAAAGCAGACAGCTGTGAGCTGCCACCCTCAGCTGCCTAATTTTCCCTTGCCTGGCAAAAAAAAATGTGTGGTCTTCGCCCTATTTTTCAATGCCAGCCAAGGAAAACTAGGCAGCTGAGGGCTGGTATTCCCAGCGGGGTGAGGACCCATTGTTATAGGCCCCCCCACGCTAAAGAACAACAGCCCTCAGCCGCCCCTGAAAATGGCGCATTAATGAGCGTCATTTCCAGGCGCCTTACCAGGCTCTTCCAGCAGCCCTGGTGGTGTGGCATGCTGGGTAATAAAGGGGTTAATACCAGCTTTGTTATACACCAATAGCTGCTCTTCCCATGGTATATCAGGCCACCTCCTCTGATGGGAGGTGCCTGATTATTAAGTCAGTTTGCTTCTGCCTTGCTGACTGTTGGTCAGGCCTTCCTTGTGCTCTGTGTCCTTTAACCCTAGCTGTGCTCTTCCCCAGAATAACCATTCCTGTCTTCCAGCTTTGTACTGTTTCCTGGAACCCTTGCTGTGCTCTGCTCTGGTAGCACCATTCCCGTTCTCCTAGCTTTGTACCCTGTTATCCCGGAATCCTTAGCTGTGCTTTAGTATAGGCTAACGTTACGAGCCGCCCCCCTGGTACTAGCTGCTGTGGTACTTAGACCCCCTTGGCTTGCCCCTGACAATCCCTGTATAGGGGTTGGGTAAACTAGGATCAGCTCACACAGGGGAGTTCGGTACCACGGCCCAGTGGGTCCACTCTAGAGCGCCTTCCCCCGGAAGCGTGACAGTTAGATATTCTTATGGAGTTTATATGGGCATGTTGTAATTTCTGTGCTATTTGGAAATTTTGATATGTATGTGGATACCTAGTGATTTGGGACAGCGCTGATGTTTTGTCTCCACTAGTGTTCTCTGTTTGTAAGTCTAGTAATAAAATAATATTTGGAATTTAAAATACTCTCTAATTTTTTGGTTGGATTAATTGATTGAGGATTGCATGTTTCCCCATTTGAGGAAATGGGTGTAAACTCCTACTGTTGAGTTATAGAATTGTATGTAAGTATTGAGGGTTGTCTACTATTTATTAATGTAACAAAGTGATTAGGTGTATATAAATCAGATTGATATCGTGTTGTGCAGAGTGGTGAGATAGACGCAATGCATGATATATATACCTACATATACAGTGTTAAGACATCTTATGTATTATATATGGATGTGAATTGATTTGTATGACCATCAGCTATTGACTGCACTTCTGATATATGATCAGGGGCTGGCTGCAAGTTTCAGCCTGGTGGGCAAGCACACAGCAGTGGGCCATGAGCAGTGAGCTTGAAGGGCAGAGTGGCCTCCCAGACCAACATGACAGATGGCCGGGAGGCCCCAAAACTATTGCTTGACCATGGGCCTGGGGGGCATCTGCCCCCCTGCCCCCTAGGCCAGCCAGCCCTTGTATATGATTTTTGGTAGATCCTCAGTGGATTTAGTGGTAATATTTCCATGGTGCCAGGTATAATTGCTATGTATGAGATATTATAGAGGTAATATTGTGAAATTGTTACACAACATAAAGTACGGTATTTTCACCTAATTTTCCATGCACATGTTCCCGACTTGTAACTGAGCACATATGCACTTTACCTGATCCTAATAAAGATAATTTCTACTTTTGCAATAAATTGGATCGTGTGTCACAATTTTTTCTGTTTTTGGGTTCTTAATGATATTTTGCGACTGATCCATAACATTGGCAGCCCAATATGGAACGCATTGTGAGGCACCCAAATTTAAATTGAGGAAAAAGGGTGTGATTTAAACTTATAATGTGGGTAACTAAAGTATGGCTTGTTGTAACAATTTTGGATGATGGATTGAACATTGCTACATGAGCTGTTCAAGGTGTGGGCTATTTTTTTTAAACCCAACTGGTGTATTTCTTCATACTGTTTGATCCCTAATGTTTCCAAAAAAATCTCTAAGGCCTTCACACAACAACTGTAGGTATATCAAGAATAAATAAAACACATGTGGACTCAATTTACACTATAGGTGCCGTCTAGAGGCAATTGGTCACTCAGGATTTTATCTAGAATTATCAGACTACAAGTGGCTGAATACAAATACACTTCACACTGCTGGTTGGGAACAACTCCTAACTGTACAGTTAGGAGAGTTCCCAGCCAGTGGGTCTACTGTTTTCTTTCATCCTGTACAATTTCTTTAGAGCTTTAAAATACATTTTTTTAAGTTTCCTTGAGTTTGTAGGTGTTTTTCACACCTGCAGGGTGTAAATTTTGTAAACAGTGCCAGATACAGCAGCAGCTGTGAAGTCCAGGAACCTTAGAATATCCATTTAAGAGAGCTTAACATTTTTTGGGGGTATTATTTTTTCTATTTTTTTTATTTATTATTATTTATTTAATTTTAGCTTTTTGAAGCGCAAAGCTTTATTATTGTAGAAGGTCAGCAGCATGCGAGGCCTTCTCTTCTACACTTATGTGATAGCAATTAATATAAATATAGCATATGGTCATTATATGCTTCACATATATGGTCTTATAGGTCTGTTCACTCTCATGAAACACGATACTATGGATATTGCTTCTTGAATATGTGCAATTACTTTATTTAAAGGGAACATATCTGCTCATTTTTACCCCATCTTATCACTACCTGCCCTTGCACCTTACATAGTAACATACAGTTAGGGCCAGAAATATTTGGACAGTGACACAAGTTTTGTTATTTTAGCTGTTTACAAAAACATGTTCAGAAATACAATTTATATATATAATATGGGCTGAAAGTGCACACTCCCAGCTGCAATATGAGAGTTTCCACATCCAAATTGGAGAAAGGGTTTAGGAATCATAGCTCTGTAATGCATAGCCTCCTCTTTTTAAGGGACCAAAAGTAATTGGACAATGGACTCTAAGGGCTGCAATTAAAGTGATCCTAAACCCAGAAACTGACCCCCCCTTATCTTTAGACCTGCCCCTGCACCCCCTCTTATCATTTCTAGCCATCCCTTTTGCATAAAAAATCGCTTTTGTAAAGTAAGAGAAAAGGAAATAATAGTTTGACCTGTGTGAGTTCTCCGTTTCTGTTGGAAGCCGAGATAGGAGGCGCCTGTCTGCTGCTGCCTGATAATTATTCACGCCCTTCTCTGCCTGCTGCCTTTGTGAGTGTGTGGCCGCGTCATGAAAGGGGGCGGGGCTAAATTGTGTCATGCCGGAGCCCCGCCCCCTTTCATGACGCGGCCACACACTCACAAAGGCAGCAAGCAGAGAAGGCCGTGAATAATTATCAGGCAGCAGCAGACAGGCGCCTCCTATCTCGGCTTCCAACAGAAACGGAGAACTCACACAGGTCAAACTATTATTTCCTTTTCTCTTACTTTACAAAAGCGATTTTTTATGCAAAAAGGATGCCTAGAAATGATAAGAGGGGGTGCAGGAGCAGGTCTAAAGATAAGGGGGGGTCAGTTTCTGGGTTTAGGATCACTTTAACTCTGAAGGCGTCTCCCTGGTTAACCCGTAATCAATGAAGTAGTTAAAAGGTCAGGGGTGGATTCCAGGTGTGTGGTTTTGCATTTGGAAGCTGTTGCTGTGACCAGACAACATGCGGTCAAAGGAACTCTCAATTGAGGTGAAGCAGAACATCCTGAGGCTGAAAAAAAAGAAAAAATCCATCAGAGAGATAGCAGACATGCTTAGAGTAGCAAAATCAACAGTTGGGTACATTCTGAGAAAAAAGGAATTGACTGGTGAGCTTGGGAACTCTAAAAGGCCTGGGCGTCCACGGATGACAACAGTGGTGGATGATCGCCGCATACTTTATTTGGTGAAGAAGAACCCGTTCACAACATCAACTGAAGTCCAGAACACTCTCAGTGAAGTAGGTGTATCTGTCTCTAAGTCAACAGTAAAGAGAAGACTCCATGACAGTAAATACAAAGGGTTCACATCTAGATGCAAACCATTCATCAATTCCAAAAATAGACAGGCCAGAGTTAAATTTGCTGAAAAACACCTCAAGAAGCCAGCTCAGTTCTGGAAAAGTATTCTATGGACAGATGAGACAAAGATCAACCTGTACCAGAATGATGGGAAGAAAAAAGCTTGGAGAAGAAAGGGAACGGCACATGATCCAAGGCACACCACATCCTCTGTAAAACATGGTGGAGGCAACGTGATGGCATGGGCATGCATGGCTTTCAATGGCACTGGGTCACTTGTGTTTATTGATGACATAACAGCAGACAAGAGTAGCCGGATGAATTCTGAAGTGTACCGGGATATACTTTCAGCCCAGATTCAGCCAAATGCTGCAAAGTTGATTGGACGGCGCTTCATAGTACAGATGGACAATGACCCCAAGCATACAGCCAAAGCTACCCAGGAGTTCATGAGTGCAAAAAAGTGGAACATTCTGCAATGGCCAAGTCAATCACCAGATCTTAACCCAATTGAGCATGCATTTCACTTGCTCAAATCCAGACTTAAGACGGAAAGACCCACAAACAAGCAAGAGCTGAAGGCTGCAGCTGTAAAGGCCTGGCAAAGCATTAAGAAGGAGGAAACCCAGCGTTTGGTGATGTCCATGGGTTCCAGACTTAAGGCAGTGATTGCCTCCAAAGGATTCGCAACAAAATATTGAAAATAAAAATATTTTGTTTGGGTTATGTTTATTTGTCCAATTACTTTTGACCTCCTAAAATGTGGAGTGTTTGTAAAGAAATGTGTACAATTCCTACATTTTCTATCAGATATTTTTGTTCAACCCTTCAAATTAAACGTTACAATCTGCACTTGAATTCTGTTGTAGAGGTTTCATTTCAAATCCAATGTGGTGGCATGCAGAGCCCAACTCGCGAAAATTGTGTCACTGTCCAAATATTTCTGGCCCTAACTGTAGTATTTAAGGTTGAAGGAAGACCATAAGTCCATCTACTTCAACCCATAGCCTAACATGTTGATCCAGAGGAAGGCAAAAAAGAACCATGTGGCAACACTAAGTTCCACATTGGGGAAAAAAATTCCTTCCTGACTCCACATACAGCAATCAGACTAGTTCCGCGGATCAACGCCCAATCAAAGAATCTAGTATATATAATCAGTCTATTATTTAATTGTCTAAGGTTTTTTTTTAGTGTGTCTGTTGCCGAAATCGCGCGCCACACAGAGGCAGCTCATTGAACTCAGACTATGCAAATAGCGCATGCTGAACATTCGAATTTCGTGCGAATTTGCATCCCGGCGGTATACACGGTCCGGCAGAAGGTGGACTCAGCGCGCGCGAGCCAGCAGGGAAATGACTGGCGTCAGCCGGTCATCTCCCGGCTGGCGAGCTGCTAACCGGAGCTCAGCCACAGCTACCTTCGGCACAGAGCTCTGCGGCGAGCTAGCCGGGAGGTGACCAGCGTCAGACGGTCATCTCCAGGCTGGCGAGCCGCTGACCTCTGTGCCGCAGTAGCCGCGGTTGAGCTCCGGTCTAAACTCTGGTCATCGGCGAGCTAGCCATGAGGTGACCAGCGTCAGGCGGTCATCTCCAGGCTGCTCGCAGCGGTGGTGCCCTTCGCGGCATTCAAACTGCGCGCCAAGCCGCAGTACGCTGTGACCAATCAAAGAAGTAGCTCGGCTTGGCGCGCGGTTTGAATGCCGCTCCTCTGATTGGTCACCGCATTCAGCGTCGACCAATCCGAGGAGCGGCTCGCGCCATGGCGCCATATTGTATTTGAAATATGGCGCCATGGCGCGCGCCGTTATTCTGATTGGTCGGCGGTGAATGCGGCAACCAATGAGAGAAGCGGCACATGGTTTGAATGCCACTCCTCTGATTGGTTGCCGCGTTCAGCGATGACCAATCAGAATAGCAGCGCGCGCCATGGCACCATATTTCAAATACACTGAATACAGTATATTTGAAATATGGCACGATTGCACACGCCGCTATCCTGATTGGTCGGTGCTGAACGCGGCGACCAATCAGAGGAGCGGCATTCAAACCGAGCGCCGCTTCTCTCATTGGTCGCCGCGTTCACTGCCAACCAATCAGAATAGTGGCACGCGCTATGGCGCCATATTTCAAATACACTGAGTACAGTATATTTGAAATATGGCGCACGCAGCTATCCTGATTGGTCGGCTCTGAACGCGGGCGACCAATCAGCATAGCGGCGCGCACCGCGGCGCCATGTGTAAAATCCATCCATGACTTCAGATTTTAAATATGGCGTCATGTCGAGCGCTGCTATCCTGATTGGTCACCGCGTTCAGCGCCGACCAATCAGGATAGCGGCGCGTGCAATGACTCCATATTTCAAATACACTATACTCATTGTATTTGAAATATGGCGCCATAGCGTGCGCCGCTATGCTGATTGGCCGCCCACGTTCACCGCGACCAATCAGGATAGCGGCACGTGCCATGGCGCCATATTTCAAATACACTGTACTCAGTGTAATTGAAATATGGCGCCATGGCGCGTTCCACTATTCTGATTGGTCGCCGCGTTCAGCACTGACCAATCAGAATAGCGGCGCGCGCCATGGCACCATATTTCAAATACAATATGGCTCCATGGCGCGAGCCGCTCCTCTGATTGGTCGCCGCTGAATGCGACGACCAATTAGAGGAGCGGTATTCAAACCGCGCGCCAAACCGCACTACTTCTCTGATTGGTCGCCGCTAACATCATGTGGCATCATGTGACGGTACTTTTAAAGAACTCTGCTCTTAATAGGCTTTGCACCATTTTAATAGATTCTGCTGATTCCTGTGGGACTTTCATTGTATATATATACTAGCTGTAGTATCCGGCTACGCCCGGGTTAATAAATAACTGATGTTAGCTATAACAAAATAGAATTTGAATATGTCATATTAATGACCTGTAAGAAAATAGAAGCTGAGCTGTGATTGATTGCTATAGGCAGCCTAATAAATCTCCAGCCAACAGTAAACCCTCCCCCTGGCCGGGCAGTATATGTTACCTCACACATACACATAATAGACAGCTCATGTGACTGACATCTGCCTTAATTCCCTATATGGCACATGTGGTGCACATTGGCTGTTTTTAATCAGATGGAGGCGGGGGTCAGGATGGAGCAAGCAGGGCAGGATAGAGTGAGCGGGGCTCGATGGAGCCGGGGGGGGCAGGATGAATGTGGGGGGCAGCATGAAGCCAGCAGGGCATGGAGCCATGGCGGCGGGATGCAGCCAGGGGGCCGGATCGTGACGGGGGGCAGGATGGAGCCAGCGGGGCCAGATGGTGGCGGGGTGCAGGCAGGATGGATGCGGTGGGCTGCATGGAGCCAGGGGGGCAGGATGTAGGCGTGGGTGCAGGATGGATGCGTGGGTGCAGGATGGATGCGGGGGGCAGGATGCATGCGGGTGTTCAGGATGCAGCCGGGGGGGGCAGTATGAATGCGGGGGTCAGGATGGAGTCAGGGTGGCAAGATGGATGCGGGAGGGCAGGATAAAGCCGGCAGGGCATGGAGCCATGGGGGCAGGATGGAGGCAGGGGGGGTAGGATGGAGCCAGCAGGGCATGGAGCCAGGGCGGCAGGATGGAGCCAGGGGGCTGGATGGTGGCGGGGGGGCAGGATGGAGTGAGCGGGGCAGGATGGAACGAGTGGGGCAGGATGGAGCCGGGGGGGCAGGATGAATGTGGGGGGCAGCATGGAGGCAGGGGGGGCAGGATGGATGCAGGGGCAGGATGGATGTGTGGGGGCAGGATGGAGCGAGCCGGGCAGGATGGAGCTGGGGGGGTCAGCATGGAGCTGGGGGGAAAGGATGGAATGAGCGGGGCAGGATGGAGTGAGCAGGGCAGGATGGAGCAAGTGGGGCAAGATGGAGGCAGGGGCAGGATGGAGGCAGGGGTCAGGATGGAGCAAGCGGGGCAGGATGGGGCCGGGGGGACTGGATGGAGCCGGGGGGGCAGGATGAATACGGGGGGGCAGGATGGAGTGAGTGGGGCAGGATGGAACGAGTGGGGCAGGATGGAGCCGGGGGGCAGTATGGCCCCGGGGGGGCAGGATGGAGTGAGCAGGGCAGGATGTAGCGAGCAGGGCAGGAAGGAGCGAGTGGGGCAGAATGGAGGCGGGAGGGGCAGGATGGAGAGAGCAGGGCATGATGGAGGCGGGGGGCAGGATGGAGCTGGGGGGGCAGGATGGAGCAAGCGGGGCAGGATGGAGCAAGCAGGGCAGGATGGAGCGAGCGTGGCAAGATGGAGGCGGAGGGGCAGGATGGAGGTGGGGGGCAGGATGGAGCGAGCAGGGCAGGATGGAGCGAGCGAGGCAGGATGGAGCCAGGTTAGACAGGATGGAGCGGGGGGCAGTATGGAGTGAGTGGGGCAGGATGGAGCGAGTGGGGCAGGATGCAGCGAGCAGGGCAGGATGGACCAGGGGGGGCAGGATAGAGGGAGCGGGGCAGGATGGAGCGAATGGGGTAGGATGCAGTGAGAGGGGCAGGATGGACCAGGGGGGGCAGGATAGAGCGAGCGGGGCAGGATGGAGCGAGTGGGGCAGGATGGAGTGAGTGAGGCAGGATGGAGCTGGGGGGAGCAGGATGGAGCGAGTGGTGCAGGATGGAGACGGTGGGGCTAGATGGAGCGGGCGGGGCAGGATAAAGCCGGGGGGGGGCAGGATGGATGTGGTGGAACAGGATGGATGCGGGGCGGGCAGGATGGATGCGGGGAACAGCATGGAGCCGGGGGGGTCAAGATGGATGCGGGGGGGGCAGGACGGATGCGGGGGGCAGGATGGAGCTGGGGGGGCAGGATGGAGGCGGAGTTGGCAGGATCCCCCTCACCCCTCTCTGTTCACAACTGGCGTCTTCTGCAGCTACTGTGTACAGAGGTCATGTGACAGGGCGGGCTGTGTGAAGTCACATCAGCCGGCCCTGTCACATGACCTCTGTACAGAGGGAGAAGACGGGTGACGGGTGAGAACAGCGGAGACGAGGGGGGGCGAGAAGGGGGAGGCAAGGGGGAGGCGAGGTGGGGGAGGCAGGTACCGGTGGTGGGGGTCGCCGCGGCCGTACATGTAGCCTGGCAATACACGGGTCCAGCTGACAGTGGCCGCAGTGTGCTAATGCGCCATTGTCGCCATGCTGCAAATTGGGGCTAAATTCGAACTTTGAATTTGCGCACCTATTTGCATAGTCTGCGCTCATTGGTATATACAAATATACAGTACAGACCAAAAGTTTGGACACACCTCATTCAAATACTTTTCTGTATTTTCATCATTGAAAATGGTAGATTCACACTGAAGGCATCAAAACTTTGAATTAACACTAGTGGAATTAAATACTTAACAAAAAAATATGAAACAACTGAAAATATGTCTTATAGTCTAGGTTCTTCAAAGTAGCCACCTTTTGCTTTGAATACTGCTTTGCACATTCTTGGCATTCTCTTGATGGAGCATTATCCTGCATGAAAACCATGTTTTTCTTGAACGATAACAACTTCTTCCTGTACCACTGCTTGAAGAAGTTGTCTTCCAGAAACTGGCAGTAGGTCTGGGAGTTGAGCTTCAGTCCATCCTCAACCCGAAAAGGTCCCACAAGTTTATCTTTGATGATACCAGCCCATACCAGTACCCCACCTCCACCTTGCTGGCGTCTGAGTCGGAGTGGAGCTCTCTACCCTTTACAGCCTCTGGCCCATTCATCTGGCCCATCAAGAGTCACTCTAATTTAATCAGTCCATAAAACCTTTGAAAAATCAGTCTTAAGACTTGGCCCAGTTTTGACGTTTTGTCTTATGTTTCTTGTTCAAAGGTGGTCGTTTTTCAGCCTTCCTTACCTTGGCCATGTACCTGAGTAAAGCACACCTTGTGCTTTTTGATACTCCAGTAACGTTGCAGCTCTGAAATATAGCAAAACTGGTGGCAAACGGCATTTTAGTAGCTTCACGCTTGATTTTCCTCAATTCATGCAAAGTTAATTTGCGCCTTTTTTGCCCAATGCGCTTCTTGCAACCCTGTTGGCTATTTGCCATGAAACGCTTCATTGTTCGGTGATCACACTTCAAAAGTTTGGCAATTTCAAAACTGCTGCATCCCTCTGCAAGATATCTCACAATTATGGACTTTTCAGAGCCTGTCAAATCTCTCTTCTGACCCATTTTTCCTAAGGAACGGCATTTGCCTAATAATTAGCACACCTTATATAGAGTGTTGATGTCATTAGACCACACCCCTCCTCATTACAGAGATGCACATCACCTGATTTACTTAATTGGCAGTTGGCTCTCATTCCTATACAGCTTGGAGTAGGACAACGTGTATAAAAAGTATCATGTGATCAAAATACTCATTTGCCTAATAATTCTGCACACAGTGTATAATAAATCTCAACCACACATATATGAATACTCACAGTATATATAATGAAAATCCCACAGGGATCAGCAGACTCTATTAAAATTGTACAAATTTTATTAAAGGCAGAGTTCATTAAAAGTTTTGGGTTGTATCCCATTGTCTGCATGCATGACTGCAAATCCACAGGGAAAAGCACAACCAGGGCTAAACTTGGGAAGGGGAAAATAAAACTAACTAAAAAACATGCTTTGCTTTTCGAAGAAGTGAACAAAAATTGAAAAATGTCTGTCTTTAGACAAAATGCCAAATAAGGGGCAGGTCAGCAACCCAACAACATGCCATTTTAGTCCTCTCTCTTCAGTCCTCGCTTTATACAGACTAAAAATTTTCTCGCAGCTTTCTCAGCACTGCCCTAGAAGGAGGTCGCTTTTCCTCATGGTACTCCACTGCCAGATGGTCTCAGGGGGTCATACAGGCTACTCCTCCAAAGGCATTCTCTGCCACCTCCTGCCTCCCAGCACACACCATCATGACCACTTCTAGAGAAGATGATGGCGGAAATAGGGGATGACCACCCCCTCTAGGAGAGACAGGAGTAACTTGGGCAATACCGACATACACTTTAGGATCTACAGTCCCTATGGGTTTACTGTATGTTCAGCTGGCTGGCTAATCCATAGAGGCTGGCCTAACCCGATGCCACATTCTTTCCCAGTTTGTCTCCTACTGCCACTACTTAAAGTCATCAGCAGTTGCAACCCGATTTAGTCCAACCAAGAACCAACCCTTGCTGTTCATCACCTTCATGAGGAAGTAGTTCAGAGAGTTCAGTACAGGCAGTACTGTGAAGAGCAGAGTTAGCTCAGTGCAGGCCTAGTGAGGGTCTGAGGAAAGGAGAACTACAAGCGGAGAGACACTCCTGGGAGCTTGAGTGCAACCATTACTCGCCCCAGAGAAGCGCACAGAACAAACTCCGGATCCGGTACTGTGACTGACACACAGCACGGTGAATCCAGGAGCAGTGGGATTTCTAGACGACCACAGTACCAGAGCAAAGCAACACGGCGGGGTCAGCACAGCACAGAGGACTCAAGTTGCCTAGACAAGTGGTACCAGCAGCAGAAAGAGAGAAAGAGTGAGGCGGTCCCAGCAGCTCAGCTAGAAGCAGCGGCCAGGACACACACACAGCGCAGCACGAGAAAGCTGATGACCCGGACAGGGTGGGAGGAGAGCCTAGCCCCAGTACGGACTCCGTGGACTATAATCTGCAACAACATCTGCAGTAAAGCTTTGGAAAACAGAAAAACTGTGAGTCTGTGTATTGATTGCAACCTTTGCCCTACATCCAGCAGCAGAGAGGTCCGACCTGGAGAGCTACAAGCCTGTCAGCTCTGCACACGGGCTGGAAGAAAGCTACAGCATCAGGAGAGAAGGAGAGTTGCACCTTTTACTACAAAACGTGAGTGTGTGTTCTCTAACCCCATCTCCACTATCCATATCCATTATAGACTATACCATCACTTCCCCGGGGAATACAGTTCTACCCACTGGAACTATTCCATCTGCGCTGCCATTACACCATCCCCGGAGGTACTGCAGCAGCAGCGGCCCCATCACTGGCCGCACGGTCCGGACCAGGACCACCCGTGACTTCCCCGTAGCAGACACAGTCCGGTACCGAGTACCCTCGTCCCAGTGGGCTCCACAAATACAGCTAGGCGGGCTTCAAGACCCTCTGGATTCTAACCTATGGCGCTCCCGGCTGGCATGGGGAATGGCTAACCTCATGACTGTGACCTCCTCAGGTCCTCGTCTGGCATCCGAGCCCAGCACTGGATCTGGTCCTCACTGCATATGAAGCACAATATGGGTAGTGTAGTGGAGCTCCAGGTCACATATGTGTCCATATCCTGTGTGGGCTGCTCTGGTTCTTGAGCTGCTGAAGCACCCTCTGCCCCTGTGGTGGTGATGAAGGTGACATCCTCCAGAGCTGGAATTTCTTTAGGGAAATCCATAGCCAAATTGCAGACTGCAGACACATGTTAGCAAACAGTAACTGTAACAAAGTGTAGCTGCATTGTACTGCATTGCACTGCTAAGATGGAAGAAAGAAAAAAGGGGTGCAGCTGCCTAGCCAATATGAAACGGGTGCATCAGCACAGAGTTAAGAGTATACAAGGGCAAAAGGGAAGAAAAAAAGTACCTCTGTAGGCAGGGGTGCACCAAGCCCCACTGCCGCCTGAGCCGCGGCACCGATTACGGGGGGGAAGGGGGGTGCTAGTGGAGCCCAGCACTGCCGCCCCCTCTGCCTCGCTACCGCCGCCTTAGCCGCGGCAGTGATTGCGGGCCGCGGCCGTGAGTACCGGGGGGGGGGTGCTGTTGAAGCCCGGGGCGCTGCCGCCCCTACTGTGACTCTCCCCCGGCGGTCGCCGCTTACCTGCGGTACGCGCGAGGTGAGCGGCCGGTGCCATGACAGGGGGAGGCTGTGTGCATGAGGCGCCGCCCCCTTCTGCACTGCCGCTCCCCCAGCCTGCTGCCGCCTGAATGACAGGGCTCACACTGTCCAATGGATGGTGCGGCCCTGTCTGTAGGGCCAATCACAACCACAATGATTATATATGCACAAGACGGCGACGGTGCAGCCGGTGGAGCTGCAGCGCCGGATCCAACGATAGCACCAGGCGCTGCAGCGGCGCAAGGAACTGCACCCATAATGCCGTTCCTGATGCCGTATACTCCAGGGGCAATGTGGCTGCCCCAATACTCCGGTGAGCCTAATACTCTAACTGACTTTATGCTAAAGATTAAAGAGTATTATGTGATGTACCCCCTCACTGAAGCCCAGCGTGTAGGAATGATAATGGGACAATTAACGGGCAATGCACGGCGTGAGGTTGCGTCCTGGCTGGACACAGACAAGGACACTGTAGAACATCTAGTAGCCAGACAAAAAGCAACGTTTGAATCTGCTGCTGATACCCGGGCTAAGATGAGGTTCTTTGCATGCCACTAGAAACCTAAACAGAGTGCCAGAGACTTTGCCTTGAACCTGCAGGAAGCACTCAAAGCCCTTAAGCTGGCAGAACCTGATTTAGCCCCGGGAGCTGATAAAATGCTACTTGATCAATTTATAGAGGGCCTCCATTCCCCTTTCCTCCGAGGACAGTTGAGTATGATACTGCTGCAGAACCCTGACATGACATTTACTGAGCTGAAAGATAGAGCTATCCGTCTGCAGCAGCTGGAAGAGCCCCGGGATCTAACATCTGTACCGGACACTGCAGCAGCACCTCAGCAACTGGCAATGCCAGTGACATCTGCTATGTCAGCAACTGCTGCTGAAATGGGGGAATCAATTTCAAATGCAGCCCTCAACCAAAAGCTAGATGCCCTGACAGACACCGTGATCTCTATGGCCAAGGTCATCAAAGAACTGTGAGAGTCAAAGCCTGCGCCCAAGATCCAGTTGACGACCAGCAAAGAGGATGTTCCGTGGATGAGGCCCAGAAGATACCCAGCAGCAAGAGGACGACCCAGCCATCGCTACCAACCAGATGGACAGCCCATTTGCCGCCGTTGCCAGAAACCATGCCATCTTGCTCGTGAGTGTCCTCTAAACGACGATTCCCTGGGCAGGCGTGCTGCTCCCCAGGAATGAACACTCAAGGCCCCTCAGCTCGGTTTGACAGATTCGTAGGAGGACAGCCGGTGATTCCTATCGTGTTGGATGGCATCCCATTCAGTGCCTTGCTGGATACCGCTTCCCAAATAACATCCATCCCACATGTTCTATATAAAGGTACTGGGCTGATTCAGACATTACTAGTGCGCCAGATGACTTTAACTTAGATGTATGGGCTAGTAATGGACAGTTAATACCAAAGGTTGGGTTTAGAGAAATGAATATTCAGATTGGGAAGGTAGAATTGCAGAACCAGGGTGTTCTAATCATAGATGTTAACCGGCGAGAACGTGAGCCAGTAATGCTGCTAGGAATGAATGTAATTGAGAAATGTTTTTCCGAAGTGTTAAGTGTTTTGCAGCAAATCGCCGAGACTGCCGGAACTGGACAACAAAGGCTTCTGTACAAAGAGATCAAAGCCCTGATGTTGAAGCAACAGGTAGAAATCTCCGGAGGAGAGATCGGCAGTGTACGAGTAAGTGATCCAATACCCATTATAATACCTCCCAAAACTGAAATGTTGGTCTGGTGTAGAGCCACAATAGGCATTAAAGGGCGAGACTATCAGGCCCTGGTAGAACCTGTGTACTCAGACAGTAGACCGACCATACTCACTGCTAGAGGAGTAGTTGACGTACACAGGGGAAGAGTGCCATCACACCTATTGAACTGCGGAGATGATGAGGTCACATTACCTAAGTATGCTACCATGGCTAAGTTGTACACGGTGGATAACAACAACATCACAGCCGTCGAGCCCTTGAACCCGTCAAGTCAGGTGGATGACAATGGCTCAGGAGAGAAGCTGGAGGATTGGTGCCAAAAGTTGCATGTAGGTACAAGTTCTACACCTCCTCGTCACAAGCATGGAGTATACCGGGTAGTGAAGGAATATGAACAGATATTCAGTAAACACCCGTTAGACTTTGGGTAGATTAAAGGGGTAGAGCACACTATACCCACAGGTAACCATCAACCTATAAAGGAGAGGTATAGACCATTACCACCAGCTCACTACCAAACCACCAAAGACATGCTCAGAGAAATGAAATCTGCAGGGGAAATAAGAGACAGTTGTAGCCCCTGGGCAGCACCTCTAGTGTTAGTTAAAAAGAAGGACGGGACCATGAGAATGTGCGTAGATTATCGGCAGATTAACCACATCACACATAAGGACGCATACCCATTACCTAGGATTGAGGAGTCATTAGCTGCATTAAAATCTGCTAACTACTTTTCCACCCTTGATCTGACTAGTGGGTACTGGCAGGTTCCTGTGGCCGAGGCCGACAAGGAGAAGACAGCGTTTACTACGCCGATGGGCCTCTGTGAGTTCAATTGTATGCCGTTCGGACTCTGCAACACACCAGGGACCTTTCAACATCTGATGGAGAGCTGTCTAGGACATATGAACTTTGAAACTGTCCTCCTGTACTTAGATGACGTCATAGTCTATTCCAAGATGTATGAGCAACATCTACAAGACCTGGCAGAAGTGTTCGAAGCTTTGTCCAAATATGGCATGAAGATCAAACCATCCAAGTGTCACCTTCTCAAACCAAAGGTACAGTACCTGGGACACGTCGTGAGTTCAGAGGGAGTAGCACCGGATCCTGATAAAGTCACAGTGATAAGGGATTGGCCAAGACCTACGAACGTGAAAGAAGTGAGGCAATTCCTGGGCCTGGTAGGCTATTATAGAAGATTTATCAGAGGATTCACGAAGCTGGCAGCTCCCTTGCAAGACATCCTGGTAGGACAGGCAAGAAAGTCATCCCGTAATCCTCCGTTCCAGTGTAGTGAAGAGAAGGAAGACTCCTTCAGCAATCTGAAGAGTGCACTGATGGGAGAAGAGATCCTGGCATACCCTGATTACCATCAACCCTTCATTCTTTACACGGATGCCAGCAACGTGGGACTGGGAGCAGTGTTGTCGCAGAAGCAAGGAGGCAAAGATAGAGTTATTGTCTTTGCAAGTAGGAAGCTCCGGCCTACAGAGAGAAATCCCGAGAACTACAGCTCCTTCAAGTTACAGCTACTGGCAGTAGTTTGGGCTGTGACTGAATGTTTTAAACATTATTTGGCAGGTGCAGAATTCACCATCTACTCGGATAACAATCTGTTTACTCACCTGGACACGGCAAAACTAGGTGCTCTGGAGCAGCGATGGATAGCCCGGCTATCTAATTACAACTTTGTAATCAAATATCGGGCAGGCCGCAAGAACGGGAACGCAGATGCCTTATCACGGATGCCACACCTGAGGGACGTGGAAGAGTAACCGGAAGAATTGGAAGAGATTGAACTACCGGCCTTTCATCGTTCAAAGGTAGAACATTATCAACCCGGCGTCTACCAAAGAGAGCAGGAAGTAAACCTCAACCCGTTAAGACACCACGGATGGGCTGACACCCAAGATTCTGATCCAGCTGTGAAGCTAGTGAAAGAAATGCTTACGCGACAATGTGCAAACCCTGATCAGAATGCCCAGCGGAGGCCGTACAGCTCTGGAAGGACAGGGGCAAGTTGTTCCTGTATCAAGCGAAGCTCTGCAGAACGCATATTAATCCCAAAACACATGAACTGGTCTGGCAGATAATCGTGCCCAAGAGAGACATCAGAATGGTCTTAGAAGCCTACCATGATGGTGCTGGTCATTTTGGATGGAAGAAGTTAGAAGCAATCCTGAGAGAAAGATTCTATTGGATTGGCATGAGAAGATCCATTGAGCTATGGTGCAGAAGATGTGCCGCATTCAACCTCAGAAGGAAAGATATACAGAAAGCTCCACTTCAGTCCATAATAACCAAGCAGCCACTCGAGCTAGTCGCGTTAGACCACGTCAAGTTGTCACCAAGCCGGTCAGGCTATGTCTATGCCTTAACCATCGTGGACCATTATTCACGCTTCTTAGTGGTAGTGCCAGTCAAAGATCTGACAGCAAAGACGGCAGCAAAAGCATTTCAGATGCATTTCTGTAGACCGCATGATTACCCAGAACAAGTCCTTGCAGACCAAGGACCAGCTTTCGAATCAGAGTTATTCAAGGAATTCTATAATATGTACGGTTGTAAGAAGATCCACACAACAACGTACCATCCCCAAACAAATGGTTTATGCGAGAAAATGAACCATATTGTAATTGAACTGTTAAAGACCTTACCAGAATCAGAAAGAAACCAATGGCCAGATAAATTACCTGATTTGGTAGACTTATACAACCATGTTCCTGTGAGTTCTACAAACTGCACTCCAGCATACATTATGCGTGCAAGACCCGGTAAATTACCAATTGATGTGTAGAGAGATGCCTACAGCAAGCTAGAGCAAGACAAGACAAAACTTTTAACAAACATGCTCAAGCGATGCCCTTACAAGAAGGTGATCAAGTTTTCAAAAGAAAGAGACGCACTAACAAACTGGATAATCAGTGGGAAACTGTCCCATACACAGTCTTACCATCTAACCTAGACAATGTTAAAACCTGTTTGATAAGCAAAGATGAAAGAAGAACTTCAGCAGTCGTATCTCGAGATCAACTCAAATTGTGTCCTGAAACCCTGAAGACACCTGAAGTAACGGAACCTGTACAGGTCCAACCTATCCAAGAGAAAGAAAAAGAAGTTTTCCATACGGTACTAGGAGATTTCCCTAAAACATGGCCAAATTACCATGGAGCAGTTTTAGTACCAATGATTGCATTCCCTCCAATGGTGGACCCAAAACCAGAACCCGTGTTACCAGAACCCGTGTTACCAGAAGAAGACCCAAGACTTGAAGAACTGGAAGTAGAATCTGAAGAGGAAGAACAAATTCCTGGTCCTAGTGAACTTACCAGTCCTGCAGTCAGATCATCATCTGTCATAGTACCAAGCACAACACGTAGGTACATACCCACTAATACTAGTAGCCCATGTGCAAGCAGCATACCCGTATTATGCAGATCAGAGCGTAGTATCCAAGGGCAGTTACCAGTTAGGTACAGAGAGTAAAATGTAATTAAATGTGTAATGTAAATAAGTTTGTTTAAATGTAATGTAAACGTAAATTGAACCTGGTAGACTGTGTCCAAGAGGGTGGAAGAACTGGATTGACCCCCATGTATATTAAGTTAGGGAAAGAAAGTGCCTCCTAAGCAGAAATGCCCGTGAACATATGTATATAGTTGTTGCAATGTTAAAAAAAAAAAAAAAAGCCCAGTAACTTCAGAGACTATCCTGTATGAACTTTGAACTTTTCTTATTCATTTATGAACCATACATACCATGGACTGGTTGTGGTAAGAACTCTTTTGTGAATATACTTATCAGCCCGGAGGCAATAGACTACACCCCTGGAAAGACTGCTTTTTGAACTTTTTGGACTCTTTTTCATACTTTAGTGATTTTTGTACATTTTACTTTTAAGTCTATGTAAATATAAAATGTGTTAACTGTTGTTTACTTGTTTTTCCACAGTCCCGGAGTACTGTATTTAACTAAGTGGGAATGTGGCACCCCATGGGTTAATGTGCCACAATAACATCACATGGGTTCCCTCCCCGCAGCACACTGACAAACACTAGCACCTCTGGGCCAGGAGGGGGAGCACAACCTGCTCTCTTAAATACTACAGCTCATGAGGAAGTAGTTCAGAGAGTTCAGTACAGGCAGTACTGTGAAGAGCAGAGTTAGCTCAGTGCAGGGCTAGTGAGGGTCTGAGGAAAGGAGAACTACAAGCGGAGAGACACTCCTGGGAGCTTGAGTGCAACCATTACTCGCCCCAGAGAAGCGCACAGAACAAACTCCGGATCCGGTACTGTGACTGACACACAGCACGGTGAATCCAGGAGCAGTGGGGTTTCTAGACGCCCACAGTACCAGAGCAAAGCAACACGGCGGGGTCAGCACAGCACAGAGGACTCAAGTTGCCTAGCCAAGTGGCACCAGCAGCAGAAAGAGAGAAAGAGTGAGGCAGTCCCAGCAGCTCAGCTAGAAGCAGCGGCCAGGACACACACACAGCGAAGCACGAGGAAGCTGATGACCCGGACAGGGTGGGAGGAGAGCCTAGCCCCAGTACAGACTCCGTGGACTATAATCTGCAACAACATCTGCAGTAAAGCTTTGGAAAACAGAAAAACTGTGAGTCTGTGTATTGATTACAACCTTTGCCCTACATCCAGCAGCAGAGAGGTCCCACCTGGAGAGCTACAAGCCTGTCAGCTCTGCACACGGGCTGGAAGAAAGCTACAGCATCAGGAGAGAAGTATAATTGCACCTTTTACTACAAAACGTGAGTGTGTGTTCTTTAACCCCGTCTCCATTATCCACATCCATTATAGACTATACCATCACTGCCCCTGGGAATACAGTTCTACCCACTGGAACTATTCCATCTACGCTGCCATTACACCATCCCCGGAGGTTCTGCAGCAGCGGCGGCCCCATCACTGGCCGCACATAGTTGGTGGCGTCACGATAGACTATTCTCCCCTGTAAATACACCCTTTTATTTGCCAGGGCCCGGGACACGGTCCGGACCAGGACCACCCGTGACTTTCCCCCTAACAGACACGGTCCGGTACCGAGTACCCTCGTCCCAGTGGGCTCGACAAATACAGCTAGACAGGCTGCAAGACCCTCTGGATTCTAACCTATGGCGCTCCCGGCTGGCATGGGGAATGGCTAACCTCATGACTGTGACCTCCTCAGGTCCTCGTCTGGCATCTGAGCCCAGCACTGGATCTGGTCCTCACTGCATATGAAGCACAATATGGGTAGAGCTCCAGGTCACATATGTGTCCATATCCTGTGTGGGCTGCTCTGGTTCTTGTGCTGCTGAAGCACCCTCTGCCTCTGTGGTGGTGATGAAGATGACATTCTCCAGAGCTGGAATTTCTTTAGGGAAATCCATAGCCAAATTGCAGACTGCAGACACATGTTAGCAAACAGTAACTGTAGCAAAGTGTAGCTGCATGGTACATTGTACTGCATTGCACTGCTAAGATGGTAGAAAGAAAAAAGGGGTGCAGCTGCCTAGCCAATATGAAACGGGTATATCAGCACAGAGTTAAGAGTATACAAGGGCAAAAGGGAAGAAAAAAAGTACCTCTGTAGGGCCAAGCACAACCACAATGATTATATATGCAAGTGAAGTTTATTTACATAAATATGTAATGGCAGCAAAAAAGCCATAAAAACATATTAAAAACATTTAAAACAATATTGGTCCGGACCAGTCCTCAACTGTGAACAAAAAAGCACTCAATTTCTACAGATATTTAAACAATATCAAAGAAGCAGGAAGATGCCATATTAAATCATTATTCACAATGTGTTACATGTTTTTTAAAAAATATACAATTCTGTATTGGCAATAATAACCCAGACAGAGGCGAACTTAGATGTGATATACACAATTTGAACATATGATGAAACCCTTGCAAGCGGCCAAATGGAGGATGCAATTTAAAGCCAAAGGGCAGTCAGACTATAAGAATCGACACTCCGGGAAGAAAATATACCAATTTAGGGATAGAAAAAGGGGTCAAACGTTACACTCATAAACACAGATGCACAAGATCCAGAGTATGAAAGAAGAGTAACAGTCATGCATTACCCAGGAGGAAATAGTAATTCCCAGTGAAAATCGTCCCCAATTAGGGATACTGCTGAATTAGGGTGTATAAGAATACATTTGTTTGTAGGAAATTACCCCCAAAAGTCTAGGGAGGAGTGTGGGCACTCTCATGTGCATGTTACTCTCATATGCACTATAAATCCTCCTCATAGGTGCTTGTATGATTGTTTAATTATCACGACTAAAGATCATTTTATGTGATTACATGATTATGCTGATGGTACCTGTGTGCTATGATGCTTGGTGTTGCATTTAGTTTTTATTCTTCTTTCATACGCAATTTTTGGCGGCGATAGGAGGCAATCTAATGTACCCGTGCACGTTTTTCATTGTTGCCTCAGATAGCCGAAGGCGCTTTTATACGCCGCAATTTCGCCCTCAACCTAAGGCAACGTGTTTCGCCCCGGAAATTGCCACACCTAACAGCAGGAAACATCCGGTAGACTCCCATCGCCGCTTCACACGCCGCAATCCCCAAAGGAATGTGGGAGTACATGTTCAGCACGGCGAAAACATAGGCGTGCCAAATTGGTTTACACCGCACCCCAAACACGCTCATTGGACAACGCAATAGCGTCATGATTGGCCAGCCTGTGCTGGAAGGCTGGCTAATACTTGACGCCATTGTGTGTCGGAGTTTGGCACCAATACACGCTCAAATATGGCGCGCTATCAACTGACAGCCAATGGGAACACAGTAGCCACCACCAATCATCGCTGATGGGCCGCGGACTCCAGCATGCTGTGGCAAGCCTCCAGGAAATCAATAGGTGGCGCAGATTCCATCACTATCGCCCGTTCACACGCCAAAAGCCGGGAATGTTGCCTTCATGATTGCCTCTGATTTTGGAGCAGTGCTGTGAAATCGGAACCAGGCGCCACCTTTTGTATCGCCGTCAAATTCCCAAATTACACGTCGCAATTGTGAGGCAATTTGATGGCGATAGTGCCGGGGCGACATATCGCTGGTCAGATTCCTCGCCGCGGTTGCGGCGTGTAAAGGTACCCTTAAGGAATGCAGTGGTGATGCCCCATTGAGAACATGGTGAGACCATTCCAATTACAGATGTTTTTTGCTGGGAGTTATTAGACCAATCATAGAGTGGATTAATGTCTATATGAAAGATAGTGGGATACGCTCCTTTTACAGTCATCTAGCAGGTCTAAATTGACAATTGTGGGTTTGACCCAACACAGCTCAAGGGTATTGTTTTGTGTAAATCATGAATATCTGTTCTGGCTGGGGCTATATGGTCTTGATTCCCCACTGGAACGATAGAGATATTTGTTGACTGTGTTTTCTTGTTTTTTGTGGGTGTAATTTTCATTCTGTATATGTGTGTTTGAGAGTGACGAGGATAAAGCCCTCTTTTTTAAAAGGTGTTATTAAAAGTTACTTTTTAATTACCAGATACACAATGTGCTATATCTACTTCTAAAACTGAATTGTTGTACAAGGACCATATAGGTCTATGGTCCAGTGTTATGACATATTTTGAGCTATATCTGACAATTTTGTCCTGCAGTGAAAAATTAGGGACAGGATGAATATATTTACACTCCCAGAATTCAGCATAGGACAAATTATTAATTGGGACACTTCAAATACTGGTATGCAATATTTGCTTCAGCATATTGAATTTCATTAGCAATTCATTACTTGTTGCCAGTTCGTTTTGTAGAGGGAAATACCCTGAGGATATTATTTTTCACTTGTTATATCAATTAACTTGTCATATTATTGTCAAAAAGAGACAGCTTTTCCAGTCTACTGATTATTATTCCACGTTTACTTTAGTCCCTTGATGTAGTTCCATTTATATTGAATAGATGCATTTTTTAAGAATTTTGACAATATAGAGACCATTTGGGTACATTGAAACAGCTGATGTTTGTTCTTTTCTCAGGAATTTTTCCTAGAAAACAAATAAAAAATATTATTAATACCTTTAGCCCCCAATTCTGTTTTTACTTTCCTGACTGTGCCAAATTCTGTAAATCTGACCAGTGTCAATTTATAAGAAATAACTCAAGAACACTTCAATAAATATAGAAATAGTGGTTTTGGGATTGTTTTTTTTTCTGACACATTGTACATACTAATGATAAATTTTGGTCAATATGATTTGTATTCATTTATGAAAATAAAGAAAATTTTTGAAAAAATTATGAACATTTTGCAATTTTCGAACTTTGTTTATTTATACCCTGTGAGGTAGACTTTAAGTAGTCAAGATGGGAGGCACTGTGTGTACTAAGAACTTCAGATTTAAAAAAAATAAGAACGTTGAGTTTTTTGAAAAAAACTTAAGTTTTAAAATTTTTTATCATATATTATATACCGTATATACTCATGTATAAGCCGAGTTTTTCAGCCCAAAAATTGGGCTGAAAAGTCTTCCCCTCGGCTTATACACGGGTGGTGGGGGCTGTGTCCGGGGCTGGGGAGGCTGGAGGAGGCGGGGGGAGGCTGCTGTATGAGCGGCCCCGTCACGTGGGGCCGCTCATTATATATGCACTGCTTCCCCCTGTCAATCAGCGGCAGGGGGAAGCAGTGCATATATGCCCCCAAATGCTGGCACTCGCCCCCCTTGTAAGGCCCCCTGGGGGGGTGAGTGCCAGCATTTGGGGGCTGCTGTATACCCCCTGGGGGCTGCTGTGTACCCCCTGGGGGCTGCTGTTTACCCTCCCTGGGGGCTGCTGTATACCCCCTGGGGGCTGCTGTATAACCCCCTGGGGGCTGCTGTATACCCCCTGGGGGCTGCTGTATACCCCCCGGGGGCTGCTGTGTACCCCCCTGGGGGCTGCTGTATACCCCCTGGGGGCTGCTGTATAACCCCCTGGGGGCTGCTGTATACCCCCTGGGGGCTGCTGTATAACCCCCTGGGGGCTGCTGTATACTCCCTGGGGGCTGCTGTATAACCCCTGGGGGCTGCTGTATTACCCCTGGGGGCTGCTTTATTACCCCTGGGGGTTGCTATATTACCCCTGGGGGCTACTGTATACCCCTGGGGGCTGCTGTATACCCCCAGAGGCTGCTGTATATACTGCTGGGGCCTGTATACCACTGGGGCTGCTGTATATACTGGTGGGGTCTGTATTTACCACTGGGGCTGCTGTATATACTGGTGGGGTCTGTATATACCACTGGGGCTGCTGTATATACTGGTGGGGTCTGTATATACCACTGGGGAGGCTGCTGTATACCACTGGGGTTGCTGTATATACTGCTGGGGCCTGTATATGCCACTGGGGAGGCTGCTGTATACTATCACTGGGGGGGCCTGTATACCACACTGCTGGGGGCTGTATACCTGTGCTGGGGTCCACCCTCGGCTTATACACAAGTCAATAGGTTTTCCCAGGTTTTGGGGGCAAAAGTAGGCTGGTCGGCTTATACACGGGTCGGCTTATACACGAGTATATACGGTAGCTTGTTAGCATATGTACATCATTGGTAGTAGCTGAGTGCTGCAAGGTTTTTTTCTAGTATATTGACCCAGCATTCTTGCTGGCACCAGTTCACATTGTCTGTGAGTGTTGTGCAGTTTTTTTCTCTTTTGTATCGTGTGGAGTGGCTGGCTCCATTACTGCAATTTGCACCCTCATTGCCTACTGGTGATCTAGGGTCTAGATGGTGTCCGCCCACTTAGTAGTGGGGTAGGGTGGACAAGGAGGACTTGGGTGTCAGCGATAGGACTCATCGGACCTGAAGTCACTTTGCCGCAGTCGATGAGCAAGCAGACATTGGCCAATGTGTGTACTAAGAACTTCAGATTTAAAAAAAATAAGAATTTTGAGTTTTTAAATTTTTTCTCATATATTATATAGCTTGTTAGCATATGTACATCATTGGTAGTAGCTGAGTGCTGCAAGGTTTTTTTCCAGCAAGATGGGAGGCAGTGACCCAGGTTCTTTCAAACAGCAATGGTATTTATTTACAAAGTCCACTCCTAATTACAGACCTATGAGATCCGGGATGCAACCAGTACACTCCAGTGTGCACAAGATACAGTCCACAGTAAGGCCAGGGTCACACTGGCGCTGGCATTCCAACCACGGGGGTCCATCAAAAACATAGATTCTGGCAGCATTAATGCAGCGTAACCGTAATGGAATGCTGCCTTAATGCTGCCAATAAAATCCTATGGGGGACAAACTCCCAAGCACATTCAAACGCTGGCATGTCTCGCGCTATTTCCAAGTGGACCACATGACACGGAAGCGCGCATCATGTAGTCCGGTTGAAAATAGCGCGAGATTTCAAACTCCGACACTATCATGCCGGCGTTTCAATGTGTTTGGGAGTCCGTCCCCTATAAGATTCTATTAGCATATTGACAACGTTAAGGCAGTATTCCATTACGGTTACACTACGTAAATGCTGTCAGAATCTATGTTTTTGATGGACCCCATAGATGGAATGCCAGCGCCAGTGTGACGCTGGCCTAATACACAGTACCGCTATAGCTTACCCTTAAAGTTCTGGTCCACTTTGCTTGGACCAAGTCCATGCAGCTTGCTGCTGTGTGTGGCTACACACAGCCTGCTGACACAGTGTATGCTTCTCCAACATACCGTATATACTCGTGTATAAGCCGACCCGTGTATAAGCTGACCCCCCTACTTTTGCCCCCAAAACCTGGGAAAACCTATTGACTTGTGTATAAGCAGAGGGTGGACCCCAGCACAGGTATACAGCCCCCAGCAGTGTGGTATACAGGCCCCCCAGTGGTATACAGGCCTCCCCAGTGGTAGTATACAGCAGCCTCCCCAGTGGTATATACAGGCCCCAGCAGTGGTATACAGGGCCCCAGCAGTGGTATATAGGGCACCAGCAGTAATATACAGGCCCCCAGCAGTGGTATATAGGGCCCCAGCAGTGGTATACTGGGCCCCAGCATTGGTATACAGGGCCCCAGCAGTAATATACAGGCCCCCAGCAGTGGTATACAGGGCCCCAGCAGTGGTATATAGGGCCCCAGCAGTAATATATAGGCCCCAAGCAGTGGTATATAGGGCCCCAGCAGTGGTATATAGGGCCCCAGCAGTGGCATATAGGGCCCTAGCAGTAATATACAGGCCCCCAGCAGTGGTATACAGGCCCCCAGCAGTAATATATAGGCCCCCAGCAGTGGTATATAGGGCCCCAGCAGTGATATACAGGGCC
This sequence comes from Allobates femoralis, assembly GCA_033576535.1. Taxonomy (NCBI): domain Eukaryota; kingdom Metazoa; phylum Chordata; class Amphibia; order Anura; family Aromobatidae; genus Allobates; species Allobates femoralis. Next base: position 152,622,274 of record JARQOC010000011.1, on the reverse strand, counting down.
CCAGCAGTGGTATACAGGGCCCCAGCAGCAGTATTCTGGCCCCCATCAAAGATATCCAGCCCCCCTCCTTAGTATACAGGCCCCCTGCAGTGATATACAGCCCCCCCCTCCTTAGTATACAGGCCCCCTGCAGTGATATACAGCCCCCCTCCTTAGTATACAGGCCCCCATCAGAGATATACAGCCCCCCCTCCTTAGTATACAGGCCCCCATCAGAGATATACAGCCCCCCCTCCTTAGTATACAGGCCCCCATCAGAGATATCCAGCCCCCCTCTTTAGTATACAGGCCCCCATCAAAGATATCCAGCCCCCCCTCCTTAGTATACAGGCCCCCATCAGAGATATACAGCCCCCCTCCTTAGTATACAGGCCCCCATCAGAGATATCCAGCCCCCCCTCCTTAGTATACAGGCCCCCATCAGAGATATCCAGCCCCTCCTCCTTAGTATACTGGCCTCCATCAGAGATATCCAGCCCCCCCCTCCTTAGTATATGTCCCCCAGGCTGTGGCACACATTAAAAGAACAAACTTTTCATACATCACCTTTCCGGCGACCCCTGGCTGGCAGCGCCGCTCCTCCGGTCCCGGCTTCTTCCTGCTTGTGCCGGCTTCTATTCCTGTGGCCGACGCAGCAGATGACGTCATCTGATGCGCCCGGTCACATGACACCGGCACAAGCAGGAAGAAGCCTGGAGACGAAGGAGCGGCGCTGCCAGCCAGGGGTCGCCGGAAAGGTGATGTATGAAAAGTTTGTTATTTTAAGGTGTGCCACAGCCTGGGGGACATATACTAAGGAGGAGGGGGGGGCTGTAGATTACTGCAGGGGAACCAGTGTAGTGCAATATGCACCGCTCCCCCCGCCGCTGATGGACGGGGGGATGCCGTTTGTGGCGCCCCGCACCGAGTGCGTCACAGAAGGGTATTGCAGCCATAAATGCAGCAGCAATATTCTCTGACCCAGCAGTCATCTGGTTAACTTAGAGATCCATACTCTGCATGCCTCACTTAGCATAGAGGGCCAATCAAGGTCCTGCTGGGCGGAGTGCAAGGGTAGTGTGTAGTGGAAGTTTAGTCCAGGTTAGAGAGTTCTAGTCTCGGGTCTGGAGAAGCAACAGCAACTTAGAAGACCTCTGCAGATTCCAGCTCTGCAACCTAGGAGAGGGGGTTGCACAGTCGGTGCAGCCCCTGGCCACCTTCTACCGGCCATCTCCTCACCCTTACCACGGTTGAGCACCATTACTCCCGGTGCATTACCAACCGAACTCGGGCATCAACATGCGGGTTCAAAACCACCCCGCGCCCATATGCAGCCGGTTTGCTGGTACCGCAGCTAGCAGCAGTTCAGCTCTGCTATGCAAACCAGAAGCGTGGAGGAGCAGCTTTACAGGAGCACCCCACCACCGCCAAATCCAGTCATCTAACCAGCGGTGTACCCACCAAGGGACCCAAGGCTCCCCAAAACATCCATCACGCATACTTTGGATAGGGCATTCAAGCAGCCTCCCTGTACCCGACCTGGTATTCCTGGGCGACAACAGCAACCTACTTAGTTAGAATGGAGGAACACCGCGAATCTCTGAGGGACACCTATCACTGCTGAGTCCACCCGGTCCACTACCCGTTAACTGTATGCCATGTACTGCTTTCTGGTTACAGTAAAGACCCGTTACAGAAACTTACAGTGTCCGTGCTTCCTTATGACTACGTCCGTCTGCACACAAGGTAACTGCAGCTGCCGCACAACATCTTAAGCAGCTCCTGGCTCCGGGGATCATCGCTCAGCCTGTGGGGAGCGTTCCATCTTGCTGCTATCCATCCTCCGGAGGCCTCGCAGTGTCGGTAAGACTTACCGAACTACTCATAGGTGGCGTCATGAAACAATTAACTCCTTAATCTGTTCCCACAAGACGTCTTCAACTCTTTGATCTGCACTCAACCGGGCCCCACTACCGGCAGGCGCGGTCCACCCGTGACAAGGAGGAAGGAGCTACAACCTGTCTAAACCGGAGTCCCCGGCCACGGTGAGTCACCGTGCATATTCATTACACTAATGAGGCGGCCCCACGTGACCTCCTGCGGTCACTGCGGCCCCTTCCTGCCTCCTCCAGCACCCGGTTACAGCCCCCCCAAGCATATACCGAGTGATTTGAGTATAAGCCGAGCGGGGCACTTTTCAGCACAAAAATTGTGCTAAAAAACTCGGCTTATACTCGAGTATATACGGTACTTGGCTCTAGCAGACAGAGACACACCTTGTCCTACTCTGCAGGATTAAATGCACTTTCCTGAACATGAGCATGTTAAAGGCCCTTATTTGGTTTTCCTAAACCTTAGGCTAGGGTCAAACTAGCATTTACCCTTGGGTTCAGGGGGTTACATCTAAAACTTAGAATTTTTCAGCAGTAGCAGTGAATATGTGAGCCCATGAGTTCTATCCCTCTGGGAGGCAGAGAACACACATATACCGTATATACTCGTGTATAAGCCGACCCGTGTATAAGCCGTCCCCCTACTTTTGCCCCCAAAACCTGGGAAAATTTATTGACTCGTGTATAAGCCGAGGGTGGACCCCAGCACAGGTATACAGCCCCCAGCAGTGTGGTATACAGCAGCCTCCCAGTGGTATATACAGGCCCCAGCAGTGTTACAGCAGCAGCCCCAGTGGTATATACAGCAGCAGCCCCAGTGGTAGTATACAGCAGCCCCAGAGGTATATACTGCAGCCCCAGTGGTAGTATACAGCAGCAGCCCCAGTGGTAGTATACACGCAGCCCCAGTAGTATATACAGCCCCAGTGGTAGTATACACGCAGCCCCAGTAGTATATACAGCCCCAGTGGTAGTATACAGCCCCAGTGGTAGTATACAGCAGCCCAGTGGTATATTCAGCCCCAGTGGTAGTATACAGCAGCCCCAGTGGTATATACAGCCCCAGTGGTAGTATACATACAACCCCAGTAGTAGTATACAGCCCCAGTGGTAGTATACAGCAGCCCCAGTGGTATATTCAGCCCCAGTGGTAGTATACAGCCCCAGTGGTAGTATACAGCCCCAGTGGTAGTATACATACAGCCCCAGTAGTAGTATACAGCCCCAGTGGTAGTATACAGCAGCCCCAGTGGTATATTCAGCCCCAGTGGTAGTATACAGCCCCAGTGGTAGTATATAGCCCCAGTGGTAGTATACATACAGCCCCAGTAGTAGTATACAGCCCCAGTGGTAGTATATAGCCCCAGTGGTAGTATACATACAGCCCCAGTAGTAGTATACAGCCCCAGTAGTAGTATACAGCCCCAGTGGTAGTATACAGCCCCAGTGGTAGTATATAGCCCCAGTGGTAGTATACATACAGCCCCAGTAGTAGTATACAGCCCCAGTGGTAGTATACAGCCCCAGTGGTAGTATACAGCAGCCCCAGTGGTATATTCAGCCCCAGTGGTAGTATACAGCCCCAGTGGTAGTATACAGCCCCAGTGGTAGTATACATACAGCCCCAGTAGTAGTATACAGCCCCAGTGGTAGTATACAGCCCCAGTGGTAGTATACAGCAGCCCCAGTGGTATATTCAGCCCCAGTGGTAGTATACAGCCCCAGTGGTAGTATATAGCCCCAGTGGTAGTATACATACAGCCCCAGTAGTAGTATACAGCCCCAGTGGTAGTATATAGCCCCAGTGGTAGTATACATACAGCCCCAGTAGTAGTATACAGCCCCAGTAGTAGTATACAGCCCCAGTGGTAGTATACAGCCCCAGTGGTAGTATATAGCCCCAGTGGTAGTATACATACAGCCCCAGTAGTAGTATACAGCCCCAGTGGTAGTATACAGCCCCAGTGGTAGTATATAGCCCCAGTGGTAGTATACATACAGCCCCAGTAATAGTATACAGCCCCAGTGGTAGTATACAGCCCCAGTGGTAGTATATAGGGCCCCAGCAGGGCCCCCCTCATAATTTGGCGCCCCCACCTCACTTTCTGGGCCCCCCCGCATGCAGCGCTGCGCATATACATTATCTGTCTAGCAGCTGTCACCCTCCGGTGGCAGATCGCGGCTCCCGGCTCCGGGCTCCATCTTCCTCGCTGTCTTCCTGCTTTGTGACCGGGGCTCATCGCGATGACGTCATCGCGACGCCGGCCGGTCACCTGACAAGCAAGAAGACAGCGAGGAAGATGGAGCCCGGAGCCGGGAGCCGCGATCCGCCACCGGAGGGTGACAGCTGCTAGACAGGTAATGTATATGCGCAGCGCTGCATGCGGGGGGGCCCAGAAAGTGAGGTGGGGGCGCCAAACTTTGAGGGGGCCGTATTGACTCGCGTATAAGCCGAGGGGGGCACTTTTCAGCCCAATTTTTGGGCTGAAAAACTCGGCTTATACGCGAGTATATACGGTATATTTTTTGTCCTGCTCCAGCATATGCATATTTTTTTTCAAACGGTTTTACAGGCGTTTCTGCCTGAATTTTTCTACAGTTTTTTAATGATTTTATTAACCGGATTTTTAAGATATTTGTGTCATGTGATATTCATGTTTATATGTAATTTATGGACTTCTTGTGATAAATTGCGCCAAAAAGTAGAGCCCTCCCTGGTTTGGTGACGTTTTTGACGTCACAGATCTGGTAACACCCACCAATCATTGTTATTGATGTTGCTATATATAAGATCGGTTTTGTGGGATGGAGCTATCCCTGATGAAGGTGCCAGGAGGGCACTGAAACGCGTCGGAATAAAGAAGGATCTGTTTGAAAAACCACTGCTCGTGCTTTTATTGAAGTGAGTGATCCTGGCAGCGCGGACTGGTGTACACTTTTCTTCCCAAGCATCCAGTTGCATCCACACGTGAGTGTGGTCAGTGGAAGTCCAGCAGCAGCCATCAGGATATTACTGACATGCTCTCAAACCAGTTGTGGGTCTCACAACTGGACTAGGTGAGTGGACTTGATTATTCACCTTTGCACAAATCAGTGTCTAGTGATAAGGGCACTATTGCGCCTCTTGTCCCCCCACTATCTTTGTGTTTCTCTTCTGGATGGACTCAGATCATTGGTCATATCGGAGATCCAAGCAGTCAGACAGGAAGTCCAGACATCCTTTGCTGCCTTCCCTCATTACACTTTATCCTCCAGACCCTCTCCCCCTAAAAAGAAGAAGTTTGAGGCAGAGGATTCAGATTTTATCTTTGACAGGGACCATAGCTCTGTCTCAGAAGATTTTGATGAAAAAGAATCTTTATCTTCCAGCAAAAAACCTGACACTAAGAGATATTACTTCTCCTCAGATAATATGTAGGAGTTACTAGATTCTGTTAGAAGTACCATGGGTCTAGAAGATGTGGACGTTCCCTGCTCTATTCAAGACGAGATGTCCGAGGTCTTAGGTCTAAAAAGCGAGCTGGGTTTCCGGTACATGGGATCATCCGTAACCCCATCCGCCAGGAGTGCGAAGCTCCTGAGAATCTTATAGCTATCCCTTCTTAGTTAAAGTACAGGTTCCCTCTTCAACAGGGGCCTCAAACTTGGCTGGGTTGGAGGACCGCACACAGAAAAAATTGATATCGTGGGGCCGCATTGCTTGTAGGACTAAGTGAAATTTTTAGTAATACCAGAATTTTTTGCTCAATGTAGTAATGTCCAAATCCTGATCTTCTTCTTTTAGTGATGTCCCCACCCTGGTTCCCTTCTTGTAGCAATATCTCCATCCTTGTCCCCTTCTTGTGGTAATGCCGCCATACTGGTCCCCATCCTATAGTAATATCCCACATCCTGGTCCCCATATTGTAGTAATGTTCTCTCCCTCGGCTTCATCTTGTAGTAATGTCTCCATCCTGGTACCCTTGTAGTAATGCCCCATCCTTGTCCCCATATTGTATTAATGCTCCTCATCTTGGTCCCCTTCTTGTAGTAATATTCCCATTCTGGTCATCATGTTGTAATGTCCTCATTCTGGTTCCCTTCTTGCAATAATGCCCTCATCCTGGTCCTCATATTGTAGGAATACCCCATCCTGATCCCTTTTGTAGAAATGTCCCCTTTCCTGGCCCTCTTCTTGTAGTAATGTTCCTCATCCTGGTCCCCTTCTTGTAGTAATGTCCCCATCCTGGTCCTCATATTGTAGTAATGTCCCCTATACTGATCCCCTTTTTGTAGTAATGTCCCCCTTCCTGGTTCTCATATTGTGGTAATGTTCCCTAAATTGATCTCCATTTAGTAGTAATGTCCCCCATCCTGGTCCTCTTTGTAGTGATGTCCCCCATCCTGATTCCCCTTTTGTAGTAATGTACCAATACTGATCCATTTTGTAGTAACGTTCCCATCCTGGTCCCCTTTTGTAGTGTTGTCCCTCATCCTGGACCCCTTTTGCAGTGATGTTCCCCATGCTGGACCCCTTTTATAGTAATGTCCACATCCTGGCCCCCATAGTGTAGTAAAGCGCCCCATGCTGGTCCCATTTTGACTGAAGTCCCCAACCTGGATTTCCACCATTTTACACACACACGTACACACACACACACACACACACACACACACATTCTCTCTCACATACTCACTCACACACTCTCTTACACTCACATTCTCACACACCCACACACACAAACTCACACTCTCTCACACTCACACACACATTCTCTCACACACTCACTCTCACATAATCACACACACACATTCTCTCACACACTCTCACACACTCACTCTTACACGTACATTCTCTCACACAGTAAATGTAGGTGAGTGACGTGCACACCAAAGGGGTATAGTCCGAGGTGCCAGTGTAGGGGTTCTATGACCCAATGCGTATAACAGTCAAATGAACACTGCACACTCACAATGTAGTTCAAGTGAAGATGGTGGTTTATTCTGTTTTTTTTTTTATGTGCAAAAAAGACAGGTGCGACAGTGGAGCTGACGTTTCGACCACTAATCTGTGGTCTTTTTCAAAGCGTTGCTGTTTGTAAATACAAAGACAATAGTGTAAGACACGGATACATGGATATGTACAAAAATTTACATGTAGCAAATGTTGTCAAGGTTGACAACCAGTAAAGAAACAAGAACTAGTCAAAAATTGGAATTTCTATGTTATATGGATGCAAGGAATCATAGAGCATACTATCTGTCAAAGATTTTTGAAGGTGGTATGTATTAGGACTAAGAGAAAGATTGGTGATGTAATCAAGTAAATACCTTTACTCCTTATGGCACCTATAGAGACCCTTCAGCTTGTCTATAGGTAGGAACTTGTCCATGTACCAATATGTTTAGTTCTTAGGTGTAGGTCCACTTTAGTTGCTGTGTATATAAAGACCTGTGTCTTTATATAAGGTCTTAAATGCTATTAGTGTTCCTTAGTATAAGGTGAAACAAATTACCTTAATGTAATAGGAAAGTGAAGAGGGCTGTCTCTATCATGTAGATGTTGTAAGGAGTAACCCCCTGTATAAGGATGGTTATGAGCACTGTAATATAAAGCAGACTTTAGAGAGAGTCTTTCGAATATACTTATCTTAGGGAGTCTTTGGTGTTAGTGGTCCTTGCCTCAGTGGTGCTGTTGCCAGCGCTTCCTGCTCCTAGTCAGGAGTGATAGCCTCTGTGTGAGGGGCGGTGTTTTATGCCCTGGAAAGCGCTCATGTGACCGGAAATGACGTCACACTTTTTTTTTTTTTAAGAAACTGTTGTTGGTTGGTGACAGTAACTAGGGGGCGGATTCTGGCGCTGTCAGTGTTAAAAACACTCTGTATGGGAGGAGGTGGAGAAGCTTACAGCAGTATGTGATGTAGGACTTACAGGGGCGCTCTCTTAGTAGATAGTGGATGGATCTGGGAACTTAATTAGGGTTAGGAATGAAAGTTAGTCTGGTATGAATCTTAAGGTGTTGTGACAGAATTAGTCTGTTTGTCTGATATATTGTATAGTGATGTGATGTTTGGAGTAGTGTATCTTGTATGGCACATATGCTGTAACATGCAAAAACAGTACTAGAGCACTGGATAACCGTACACAAGATTCTGCTAATTTGAATGTCAGGTATTACAATGCATATGTGGCAACCCATGGGTTAATGTGCCACAGTAACATCACACGGGTTCCCTCCCCAAACACACTGACTTACACTAGCACCTCTGGGCCAGGAGGGGGAGCACAACCTGCTCTTTTATATACTCCAGGTCCACAGGAAGTAGTTAGTTCAGTTCCTGGGAGAACTGAGAGAGACTGCTGTGTCAAAGGAGTTGTGCCAAGCTTCTCTGCAGTCTGCTCGCGATTCCAGACCTAGCTAGGGTCTGAGGGAAGGAGAATGACAAGCAGAGAAACACATCTGGGAGCTTGAGTGCCACCACCACTTGCCCCAGAAGAGCACACAGTGGGTGGCGTCACGATAGAAAATTCTCCCCTGTAAATACACCCTTTTATTTGCCAGGGCCCGGGACCCGGTCCG